>CAUYON010101190.1:0-13015 GCA_963573935.1 Arctocebus calabarensis | reverse complement strand
CTTGGGCATAAGCGATTCTCTTGCCTCAGCCTCCCTAGTAGCTGGGACTACAGGCGCCCGCCACAGCGCCCGGCTATTTTTTTGTTTTGCAATTCGGCCGAGGCCGGGCTTGAACCCGCCACCTTCGGTATATGGGGCCGGTGCCCTGCTCGCTGAGCCACAGGAGCCGCCCTGCAAACTGCTTTTCTATCCATGAGCTTGCAGCAAGTACCAGCTGGTGGTGGCTCATGGCAGTATTATTCTCTTTGTTTATGTTAGCGTAGGAGGAGAAGTAGAGGGAGGGTTAGATGATGGTTCAAAACCATCAGAGGCTGGACCCGCCTGTCCCCTAGGCAAAAGCTTGCCCCTACAAGAGCCACTTTGCATTGGCCAAACTGTAAGCCCATGGATGCTTTGTGGTCCTGGGCCTGCCTCTAGTCCCAGAAGATGCCAGCTGCGTAAGTGCAGGGGCACCAAACCTTGCTCCCTCCCTCCACCTTCCCCTTCTGGTTCATCTACCCCTTGTCCATCCCTTGGGGAGCCTCAGCCCCCACCTGTCTGGCACAGTGGAAACAGCCTAAGTTGGGGAGTCAGACACACCAAAGCTTGAACTCCTGCCCTGCATACAGTCTCACCTCCCTGTGCCTCATCTGGAAATGAAAGCTATGACATTGATTTCTCTCATCTAGAAATGAAGGCTATGACATCGACATCCTGACTTGTCATGAGGCTTAGGGATAATCCGTGGCCTTGTTGGCTCTCAGGTGGGGACCATAGGTCTTAGCTTGCCCTGGACAGTCACTTTCCCCTTGTTGCCCCATGATAACTATTTTTAGGCCCCCTTTCACCCCTATAACTGCCCCAGTTTAGACATCTAATTATGTGTATAATTATAGTATTCATCTCTTAGGAGACATCTGGACTGGGCTCCAGTAGGCAGACCAGGCTGGTGGGCCTCATCTCAGCTCCAGCCAAGCTTCATGTCCCATTTTATTAATATAGAGACTCAGCCAAGGTCACCTCAGAGGCAAATTCTGTCCAAATCCTGGTCTCCCAACTCCCACAGAGGCCTCTACACTCCTTTCTCCACATACACTTGCCGTCCATTCAGATGTCCAGACAGACAAGACAGAATCCAGGGGATCCAGGATCTGACTGTCCTGCTACTTCCTCTGGGAAGGGTTCCACTCATAGGGCCAGCTTGGGCTCCCTCCTTGCAACCTCCTGTCGGGCTGTGGTCCCCAAAGCCTGCCCAGTTCTGTCTCAGCCAGATTCCCAGATGCCCTCCCTAGCTTTTCCCATATCACAGGTCTGGGTGTGCGGAGCCCAGACCCTAGAGGAAACCCAAGACGGCTTGGCCTGCTGGGGAGGGAAGCGCCAGGTGAGGGCAGGTGGGGCAGCCTGTGCTTCAGACTAATGGCATCACCAGAGGACAGTGGCCCAACTCTTAGAAACACCTCAAGTGGAAACCCAGAAATGGCCTCCCACAGCTGTCTCCCTGCCCCAGGATCAGGAAGGCCAGCCTGAGTCTGGGAGTCCTGGATGCCCTGGATATTGGATTGCCTTCGTGCCCTCAGCTCTGCTCTGGCTGCGGATCCCCAGCCCCTGCACGAAGGTAGCTGTTTAAGCACTGTGTCCCAGCCTCCTGCTGCCCACACAGGAGTGAGCCACTGAGGAGCTGGTTGAACCAGCTTTCCCACTTCTGCACAGGGAGACACCTGTCCTTGTGCCCCCCTACCCCTGTCCAGAACTCAGAGCCAGGTCTGAGACATCATTTTGCTTCTGGGCCAGACCCTCCTCAGGAATCCCTTCCTACCCTGTCCTTTGATGGTCTAAGGACTCACTGGGATGCCCCGCTTTCCTTGTTTTATAGATTAGGAAACTAAAGTCCAGAAAGGCAAAGGTACTTCCCAGAGCACACAGCAAATTGGGGGCAGAGCCAAGATGAGAGCTCAGGTTTGTGTCTCCTGGAACTGAACAGAAGAAGAACAAAGGTGGGCTCGGCGCCTGTGGCTCAGCAGGCTAAGGCGCCAGCCACGTATACCTGAGCTGGTGGGTTCAAATCCAGCCGGGCCAGTCAAACAAAACAACAATGACGGCTGCAACCAAAAAACAGCCAGGTGTTGTGGCGGGCGCCTGTAGTCCCAGCTACTTGGGAAGACTCGCAGGAGACTCGCTTGAGCCCAGGAATTGGAGGTTGCTGTGAGCTGTGATGCCACAGCACTCTATCCAGGGGGATAGCTTGAAGGCTCTGTCTCAATAAAAAAAAAAAGAAGAAGAAGACGAAGAAGAAGAACAAAGGTGGAGGTGAGGAAAAAAGAGAGGTGGGGGCAAAAAAAAGGAAGAGGAGGAGAAAGTGAAGACAAAAGGGAAGACTGGAGCTGGAGAAGTTCTAGAAGTCAACCTCTAAAGAAGGTAAAGGAGACCAGCCCCAGACTCTCCTGGGTAGCAGGGGGCATGTTTGCTATCCCTCAGGCTCAATCCAGAAGTCTGCCTCCTGGCTCCACCTGGAGTAAAACTCCCCATCAAGCCAGGCCTGACCTCAGGGCCTAAGGGCCAGGAAGCCAGCCCCACGCCCTGCAGAAGTTCTTCTAGAGTTACCAAGCAGCCCCAGGGAGGACCACACCTCTCTCCTGACATCTGCCCTCCTTGTAGTCCCCAGGACTCAGCCACCTGCCGGGTCAGCACCCACTCCTCAGGCAAGATAAGAAGCCAGGCTCAGGAAGCAGGATTCAGATGGGCTATGTGGGTAGTGCCCTGGACCCTTGGTTCCGCTCCTCTGGCCTAGCCTGGCGCCCCTGGGTGACCTGGGATGAGTCATTTCCCTGGCAGTTCCTTGACAGCGCCAGTGGTAACAGGCAGGGGTCCATCCTGTCCCTCCCCTACAGAGGAGGCCATAAGAACTGAAAACACGGCTGGGCTTGGAAGGCTGCCAACCAGGACATGTTCCTGGGGAGGTAGCAGGAGAACGGGGCAGTCCCATCTGAGCCATGGACTCACTGTGCAACCGCCCTTCTATGGACACTAGCTTCTTCATCTGCAAAACGGGGACAGAGATCCTCCCGCACACAGATAGGGAGCTCACAGATAGGGTACACAACCCATGAGAACAGGCTCTGAAACTTCAAAGGTCAGGAGGCAAGCTTGTGCAGAGGGGAAGATGGGCCCACACTCTGTGCTCTTGTTACCTAGGTTTGGGCCTGTGTCCCCCATTAGCCTTTGGGCTTCTCAAGGGCAAGGTCTGGGACCTGGTCATCTCTGTGTTCCCAGACCCCAGCCTGATACCTTGCAGACACTCCACACATGATGCATAAACAAGGCAGAAAGGGAGAAAATGAAAGAGCTGACAAGAAGGTAAACAAATACCAGGCTCTATGAGGTCAGGGACAACCTTATTGTCCACATAATATCCCTGTAACTAGAATTGCACCTGCCACACAACTGATACTCAACATACTTGTTGAATGAATTATTTATATATATATATATATATTTTTTTTTCCCCCCCCAAGTTTCTGGCTGGGGCTGGGTTTGAACCTGCCACCTCTGGCATATGGGGTTGGTGCCCTACTCCTTTGAGCCACAAGTGCTGCTCCTGAATGAATTACAGACAGACAAAATGAGCTGCTCCACAGCCATCCCCCTCTCTCCAGCACCCAGCAGATAGTCAGATGCATCCAGCAGGCACCAAGTCTTACCTTTCTGTAGGTGGATGATGTCGGGGAAATTAGAGAGCAAGCCCTGGTAGAGAGACAGCATGTCGAGCATCTGGAAAAGGTCATTCTTGGGCTGCTCAGCAAACATCTCCCCGATGGCTTCATAGGTACGGCCCGTGTGAGAAATGGCACTGTTGAGGGCCTCAGAGCTAAAGGGTGGGTCCATCTGGAAGGCATGACTGATGGCCTGGAAGGCACTGCCAAGCTTCTGGAATTCCTTGCGGAAGCCCCCCACATGTTTACGCACCAGCTCTGATGCCACAGTGCTGAGCTGCAGGACACTGTCGTCCATCTTCTTGCTGAAGGCCTTGAAGGTGTCCACACGGTCCTCCACATCCTGTAGGTCCTGGTGCTCTGTAGGGATCTGGAAGGTGAGCAGGAAGCTGGCACCCACCATCTCATCCTTCTCTGCCCGGCGTTTGCCCATCTTCCACTGCTTGTCATCCAGGCAGCTGAGGAAATGCTGGAAGCCTTCATATTGGGACAGCACAGGGTGGCTAGTCATGTGGTCCATCCAGAGGATAAGCCTCCGCTTCCGCTTCTCAATGAAGTCCTCCTCAAAGCGGCCTGTGGCCTGCTTCTCAGGCAGGTGGGGCACCGAAATGACAGTGAATTTGTGTAGGAGGCGATTATAGAGCCAGTCAAAGTGTTTATAGCGGCGATAGACCGGTGAGCCAGCATGGGTAGGTGTGAGCTTGTAAGAGATGTAGCTTTTGATGCCCTTAAATTTGGTCTGTTTGGTGGGGTCCTCCACAGAGCAGGCAAACGGGTGGGGGTTGGCCTTCCACTGGGGACCACGAGGACCCATTTCAATGGAGTATGTCTCGGCGATCTTGGCCATCATGGGCACATCGCCCAGGATAAAGGCCTCTACTCCAGAGCGCACAAAGCATGAGAAACGGTTGAGGTTGCGACCCACCACACTGCCTCGCTTGGCAGATGCCAGGCTGTCCTGCCGCTCCAGAGGTGGCTTGGGGCGGAAGGCCATGTGCTGGCTGGGGTAGGCACCAGGGTAGGAGAGGTTGAGAGGGGGATGCCCATTCGTGCCCAGCCCACCAGCCCGTGGCTCCTCCACCACTGTGCATCCATCATCCCAGTCATCCCAGTCATCATCATCATCCTCCTCAAAGCTCCCTTGGTTGGAGAGGAAACCACTGCCCCCACCACTCCTGGCCGGGCTGGCCACACTGGGGCTATTGTATAAGCTCACCTGGGTGCCCAGGGAGCCTGCAGGGCTGCTGGAGTAGTCAGCATGGTTGGTGCTGATGCCAGGACGGATGATCTCCACGTATGAGGCAGGAAAGAGCCCTGTCTCACCACGGCTGTTCTGGCCTTGCAACCAGCCATCCAGTGAAGTCTCACTAAAGATGACCAGGTCCTCATCCTGCTGGATGCTGATTTCCTCCTTGTTCTCACTGCGGAAGTCATAGAGGGCTCGGCCTTTCAGTGCCATGTCTGTACTGGGTAACAGAAAAAGATGGAAGGAGATGGTCTTTCCCAGACCAAGGATACTCACTAGAATGTCCAAGAATGCACTAGCAACTCAGTGCCTGTTACACAGCTCAGTTTCTTGGCCCCCAGGGTGGGGTCTCAGCATCTACAAATGCTGTTCAGCCTGTTCTTCTTCAAAGCAATGTCCATGGCCCAGAAAGCGCCCCATCAGGTCTCTGGGCACATGCCTGTGAGCAGGGACGGCTCACATCCATAGTCTTCTTCCTCTCCCTCAGTAGCCCTGGGGGAGTGGAGGGAGTCTCTGTTTCCTCCCACTTCCAGATAAACAGTCAAGTGACCTGGAGAAACCAGCTCTGCAAGGGCAAGAATTCGACACTTTCCACTGAAACAATGTTCTAAAATAGAAGAGAATCACTGGGAAACCACCATTCCAGAAACTCAGCAGGGTTCTGTCGTCCCTCTGGCTCCCAGCTCCTTTTGGCTGCTCTGGCTTTGGGAGGCTCTCACATTCCTCTGCAGATCTGTCCCTTCCTCCTTCCTCCTCCTCCTAGGCCATTGGGTTTTCAAAAATCCAGAAAATCCAAGAGGGGCAAGGAGAAAAGCAGTAGCCTCCTGAATTGAGTCCAAGGGTGGATGTGTCCGGCTTCACAACGAGCCAGGCCGGGAAAACAAGGACTGAGGCTTACACAACAGGCCGCCAACTCTTCGACCCTGGCTGCGCAGCCGAGCACCCCCGCCGGCTCGGTCGCCCTCTCCCCGCCCTGCAAGTGGCCAGCTCCGACCTAGGAGGGAGGAGGGGGCGCGGCGAGGCGCTTGGGCGACTTCTGGCTACTCGCTGACTGGTCTCTTTTGTTTGGCTAATTTCGATTTGAGTCCAAGGCCCCCCGTCCAAAGGTACTTCGTCGGAAACCAGTAACCCCGCACCTGAGACTTACGACCCCCGCCCCGCACCCCTCGCGTGCACGCACACACTCAACAGTAGTTTGAAGAGTGAGCTCCAGCGAGCAGATGGCGCGCCCCGCCGGGCGTCCGTCGGTCCTCCACTTTGCCCCGCGGGCCCGGCGGGCTGGGCGGCGGGCTGCGTCCCCAGCCTGACTTCTCCCGCACTCGCTGCCCCTCTGCGCCGCCCAGCCCCAAAACAAAAAGGCGATTCCGGGAGGTGGCGTCCCGAGGAAGGAGGGAATAGCCGAAGGGGAGGTGAAGGGTGGGGAGAGGGAGGAAAAGCAGGCTGGGGAATTGGACAAACTCCACCGCACTTCCGTGCGTCCCGGCTAGGAAGGGACCGCCCGGCTCCGCCCTCCCGCGGGCCTGGGGCGCTGGAGCCCGGCCCCCGCCTACTCGACCGCGCTTCTCTCCGTCTGGCGGGCGCCCTCACTTGCTCTCACTCGGTCTAAAGAGAGGGAGAGGGAGAGAGACGACCCGAGATCTAGGGGCCGTGAGAGCCTCCAAGACCGGTCCCTGGGACTGCCACCTCCCCTCGCCCCCTAAGCCTGTCTGCCCTCACCAGGAGACACCTCACGCCCCCAGGGATTTGAGCGCCACGCGGGGGAGCTCGCCAGCCGCCGCAGCCTCGCTTCCAGGACTGCGTCACCCTCTTGCCTTTTCCATGACGCAAGTGGAGTAGAACTCCGAAAGTTTCCAAAATGCGGGGCTGCGAGCGGGGCGCCAGAGCTAGGACACGGGTGAGGGTGCGGGAGAGCCGTTCCAGCCGGAGGGGTACAGACGTCCCCTTCCCATATTCCTACTCGCCTCCCCACTCCCCACTGCTGCTCCGCCTGGACAGGGTTGTGGCGCGGGGGAATTGTTCCGCAGGGCGACAGAAGCATCCTGCGTGTCTCTGGTGTCTGTCCTGGGATATCAGCCGCTGCAGGTCCCAGTCCTCTAGCCAGACAAAACCAGGAGCACCCCTCCCCTGGGCGACTTCCTTCAAGGGGAAGGAATCCTACATCTGCAGCAACAGGGAACAAACCTAAGCACGACCCGGTTCCGGATTGCTTTGTGCAGCAGCAGATTCAAGATGTTCTGCCCTAGTCAGGAGCGGCAGGGAAAAGCCAGCAGATAGGCTTCCAGAAGAGGCAGCCGGGGTACTGGATACTTTGGGCACAGATTCTGCAAGGCACTGGGGAGTAAGGCAGCAGGGGTTTCTGCCCTGGGGGCTGACATTCCACCTTCTTTGATTCATCTCTTGTCTCCTTCAGTCAGTCATGCACTTTAGCATTAACTGAGTATCTACTCTGTACCAGGCTCCTGATCTACAAAGCCAAATAAGACATTATCCTTACCTTCCAGAGGCTCAGATATGCTGTGATAAACAGACAGATGCTGTCTACCCAGAGTGACCAGTGCCACTGAAAGCACATGTGAGGGCACTTACCCCAGCCTAGGTGGAGCTAGGATCTTCCTGGAGGAGGAGGTGCCTAAGGTCCTCTCCTTTCCTGACTATGCCCTGCAGCCTTGTCACCTTCCTCCAACACAACTCTCTTCCCTTCATTCTCATCCTTCCCAGTTGTTGCAGATTAACTGGCATGAGGTTGTGCTGCTAAACCTTTGGCTGTATGAGGGGCATGGTTCCCACACCTCTGGCTCCAAAACCCAATTTCACTGGTGCAGTGGGTAGATCTGTTCTCCCTGTGCAAGGCTGTCATATGACCGCAATAAAGGCTTGTGTATAAACCCCCCCAAAGCCCAGGTATTAATTTGCACAGAAAAATACAACTGAAGCAAAACTGAATGTTTGTCAAGGCTAATTTGGGCTACTCCTTGGGAAGCCCAGTTATCAGAAAGTTAGTTTAGGGAACCTGGAACCAATCCCCAAAAGGGGACGAAGAGATGGTATGATAGGTCTGTCAGACAAGTCACCTTGAAAGCTTGTTCCCTACCATAGGGGCAGGCTTGACTCTAAGCCCAGTTGAGCCCAGTATCTCCAAAATTAAAGCCTGAATATGTTTTCCTCAATAACTTTTAGGACTGTCCTTTTCCTGTGATCTATCTTCTGTTTACATATCCTTTCTCCAAACTGGGTTTAATAATAGCATCTACTTCCTTAGTGCTTGCTCAATGCTAGACATTGTTGTACATACTTTACTTTTATTAACTGTCTTAATAAAATCGATGGGATTTCTACTCACCCAACTGGGGTCCCAGCCCAGCCTTACCTCCCTGAGAGGTGCCTGGCCACCACCTTCAGGGCCTTTGGTTAGTTTTCAAACATTTTACTCACACATTTACAGAACAATCATCTTGGATTTACTCCATCTGTTCTAGGTGGGGTTTTTGTAACTCTCAGGAGCCACACTTACTTCCAGATTTTTGTGGGGGAAACTCAGTCTTCAGGTCCACAGGGATTTCCAGAAGCTGTATCTTCCCATTTCTTCTTCTCCAGGGACCCTTTTCAGACCTATGTGTAACAGAGTCCCACAGTTACTAGTTTCAGTAAACTGCACTAATCTTTGTTATGTCCTTATACTTTGCCCATTCTTTTTTTTTTTTTAGAGAAAGAGCCTTACTTTGTTGCCCTCAATAGAGTGCTATGGCGGCTCGGCGCCTGTGGCTCAGCGGGCTAAGGTGCCAGCCACGTACACCTGAGCTGGCAGGTTCGAATCCAGCCCGGGCCCGCCAAACAACAATGACGGCTGCAACCAAAAAATGGCTGGGCGTTGTGGCAGGCGCCTCTAGTCCCAGCTACTTGGGAGGCGGAGGCAGGAGACTCGCTTGAGCCCAGGAATTGGAGGTTGCTGTGAGCTGTGATGCCACAGCACTCTACCCAGGGTGACAGCTTGAGGCTCTGTCTCGGAAAAAAAAAAAAACAAAAGAGTTAAAAAAGAAGAAAGAAAAAAGAAAAAAATTAAAAATAGCAAAAATAAAAAAAATTTAACAATAGCTCCTCCACGAAAAGGACAAAAAAAAGAAAAAAGGCACCAACCACAAAAATATTATTTTTGTATATTTATAGAAAGAAATACACATCTATAAATATGAGGTAGATGTCAACTTTAGTAGGAATATATTTATAATGCAATATACTTTCTGGACACCAGGTGGCGCTGTGAGTGGTTCCCAGGTTTATGCCTGATTCACAGTTTACATTCTTACCACGATCCTACCTGGCCAGTTATCATTTTTGGAGTTTCTATAAAAGTTTGTTTCCTAAATGTTGCCCAACCTCGGCTGTTCTGTTCCAGATGGCACTCTTATCTGACCTCCAAACTCAGTGCAGGAGTCCACGCTTCACAAATCTTTCTACTCTGCTCCCACATTCTCCCACAAACTGGCAACTGCGGCTATGGGGGAGGGGCTGGCTGCTGCTGGCTCCAGCCACCGCAGTGTAGAGAACTTTTCCTCAGTTTCTGCAGCTCAGAGTCTCACTTTTAAGTCTAGCAACTTGCCAGTTCGAAGCACAGCCTGAACTGCCGGCCCACACCAATATTTTCCACCAGGAGTGGTCTGGTCTATTTAATCACTTCTGTTATTCTGGGAAAAAATGTCTGCCATTTCTGATAATTCAAAATGTCTGTTTCCCAGGCGGGATCACCTCCCCTCAATTTTCCATCGGGCTGCCTAGCCCGCTGTGGTTCTGAGAAGCACCCCTTTCTGGTCACCAAACTCCTCTCAGGAATCCACACTTCACCAAAATTTTCATTAATTAGGTTTCCCGAACTGCAAACTGCTGCCCTCTGTGAGGGAGGGGCTGGCTGCCAGCCAGCGTGGTCGGGCAGGGGAAATCTCTACAGTAGAGTCCGTGGTTTTGAAATACACCTCAAATACAGCAATCTACCAATTTGCTGTGCATCTCCAGCTGTCTATCCACATCAGTAATCCACTTGGGGAAAAGATCCAGAGCCCCCTCCCTCTCACCTGATGACTTGGGAAAGATGGGCTACACGTCTGTCCCGTCTGCCATCATGCTCTGCCTTCGTGTTTCAGAATCTTTAGTGAAACTTAGGAAATTTTCATTTATGATATCCTCCAGTAGGGCTTCCATTCCTTTGGGAGGTTTTTATCCTTCAGGGATCTCTATAATTCATATGTTTGAATGATTCATGAAGTCCCATAATTCTCAGAGCAAATGTTTTGCTTTCTCTCTCTTCTTTTCTGCCTCTTTAACTCCCTGGGCTAGCTCAAGAACTTTACCCACTAGCACTGAGATCTTTGTTCTCTGTGGTCTAGTGTGTTATTGATACTCTCTACTGCATCTTTAAATTCCCTGGTTGACTCCTTCAATTCCTTAAGCTCTGCTATATCTTTTCTATATTCTTCATATCTTTTGCCTATTTTTTGGTTTTGTTTTTCCAGTTTCTCATTAATTCCTTTTATTGCCTTTGCCATCCATATTGCCAATTCCCTTTCTGTCATGTTCATTTATAGGTGGATCCTCTGCAGTAGCTGCCTATGGTGCCTTGGCGGGGGTACTGTGTTTTGGAGCAACCAATTTTTCTGCTGGTTCCTCCTCATGCCTGTTATCTTTTTGTTCACTTCCTTCCCTTACTTTTTCCTTTTCACTATTTCCTTCACTTTAAATTACCTTGTCTCAGAGCTCAGGTGTTGAAGATTCCTTTTGGTATAACACCAAAAGGAAAAGGTGGGCAAAGTATAAAAGGGAGAAAGATGAGGAAAAGGAAAACAAAAAAGAAGCAGGTGAAAGAAGTGAAAGAGAGCTACAAGAGAATGGTGTTATTTGTCAGGGTGCTATGGCCACACCTGCAACTCTAGGACTTTGGGTGGCTGAATTGGGAGGGTCCCTTGAAGTCAGGAGCTACTTACCTGCCTGGGCAAAAGCGAAACCCCACCTCCACCAAATATGGGAAGAGAAAAACATAAAAAACACAAAATTTAATAATTCAGCAGTATATTGCAGTGGGGACCTGGCAATTCTGTCTCTCCAAAGGCCAAAGCTAGAAGGACCCCCTAGACCATGAACTCATGACCTCCTTGAAGCAGATCAATGTTGTGACCCCCCCTCTGCTCTCAGAGAAAAGACAAAATATAAAAACAGGTAAAGCAAATTAAAGATACAGTCATATAAGATAACAATAAAAAAGGGATATCTTTGTTGTCGCATGAGAAATTTATGTGGGAATGATGTGAAAAGTAGAAAAATCTCTACCAAAAGAGAGAAAAAAGGAGAGAAATAATAAAGAAAGGAAGAATAAACACAATCTTGTCAGTAAAGTATCACAAGAATGGAAAAAAAAATATCCAATGTACTCAATACCAACATGATGCTGGTAGACAATCAAATTTACATAGGAGAAATACTCATTTTAACTCAATCTGGGGAAGGGGAAATGAAGAAGGGGGAAATGGAGGGACGGTTTGGGATCCTTCCACTTAATAGGCATAATAGAGGGGTGTATTGCACACCTTTTGGGTGAAGGACATTACTACAAGAGGGACTATACCTAACAAATTCAAATATTGTGACTTTGTTGTTTGTACCCTCACATTAACCTGACATTTAACAAAGGGGCTGGTGCTGAAGAACAGTAGCAAAAATGGAGGAGCCCTTGCTATTGAAGAAAGTAAAAATGAAAAAAAAAATACAACCTATCACTCCTCCTTCCAAAAAAACCCAAAGAAATATACAGGGTGGCCATAAAGTTCATGTAGAGTTTAAATTGCATACTAGTTTAAATTACATGTGAACTTTATGACCACTCTGTATATATATATATGTGTGTATAACTATATATATTTCCTGGACACCAGGTGGTGCTGTGGTATTAGGAGATGGAGAACATACACTGCTGTGAAAAATTAGGGCTGGAGCAACTCTTTAGTTGCAGAGGAGGTTGGGACCTGTCTTCTAGACTTAGTTGCTCTCAATCAGGGCCTGATTGCTTCATCAGCATTCAGTCCCCATGGGATTGGGGTCCTAAAGCTCTATCCAGATTCCTTAGGAGACACATCACTTAGTGCCTCCTGACAACAATTCTCAGGGTACTCAGCTTACCCCAAGGGTGGATGCCCAAGCTTAGCAGGTGCACCAGAACCGGCTGTGCACTAGACTGTGCACTGTTTTTCCTATACAACATTCCCACAACGGCAGTGCCCAGCTATCTGACAAGCTGATAGGAGATTCACCCCACCTGATATTCAATCCCAGCTACTGGGCACTGAGTCCACCTACTTGTTTCAGCCCTCCAAGGCTGCTCCAGTGAGATGTTTAGGCCAAAATCAAAGAAATACAGGATAGCCCCTTCTTGTCTCAAATCCTCTATGAGCTGGCCAAACATTCTCTGCCTGTTCCCAAGCACTCTCCTTTTGTGCTGGTTTCCCTCAGCTCCAGACCTCCTTGCTTGCTCTTGTAGTCCAGCACTGCTTACTGTGCTCTGGAGGGTTGTCCCTAGATGGGTCCCCCCAGCCAGAGGTAGTTGGTGTTTTATTTCCTCTGCCTCACTGCCAGTGGCTAGTAAGGAGATGTTTATAGTACACCATTTTGCTCTGCCCGCTGCTCAGGATTCTTTTTTCCCCAAAGTCACAGGATGTGAACTATGAACTAGTTTACTTCTTTGCAATTTCAGATGAAAGACTCAAAGCTTCTAATTAATCATTGTATTTATGTATATGATAGCACTGACATTGGGTCAGCATGGTTTTAAGTAACTCAACAAATTGGACTATTAATCTTTATAACAACCCTAAGAACTAGTTAAGAACTATTTTTTTTTTTATTGTTGGGGATTCATTGAGGGTACAAGAAACCATGTTACACTGGTTGCATTGGTTAGGAAAAGACCCTCTTACAATCGTGTTTTGCCCCCAAAAGGTGTGGCACACACCAAGACCCCAAGACCCCACCCCCCTTACTCCTTCCCTCTCTCTGCTCTTCCTTTCCCCACCCCTCCCTCTTTCTTCCTCTCTCTGTTAAG
>CAUYON010101189.1:0-12141 GCA_963573935.1 Arctocebus calabarensis | reverse complement strand
CTGGATATAGCATCCTGGGTTGGAAGTTATTTTGTTTTAGGAGGTTAAAAGTCGATGACTACTCTCTTCTAGCTTGAAAGGTTTGAGCAGAGAGATCTGCAGTTATTCTAATATTCTTCCCCTTGTAAGTTATGGTATTCTTGCGTCTGGCTGCTTTCAGAATCTTCTCCTTCATATTAACTTTAGTGAAGTTAACTATGATGTGCCTGGGGGATGTCATATTCTAGTTGAGTCATGCTGGGGTTCTGAAACTGTCTGCTATCTGAATTTCAGAGTCTCTTGGCATGTCTGGAAAATTCTCTTTCATAATCTCAAGAAGAAGGGACTCTGTGTCTTGTGAAGCCAGTTCATCACTTTCAGGTATACCTATAAGACAAATACTGGTTTTATTCAAGTTATCCCAGAGCTCTCTGAGAGAATGATCTGGTTTTGCCTTCCATTTCTCTTCATCTTTGAGTGTCTGGGAGCATTCAATAGCTCTGTCTTCAATGTCAGAAATCCTTTCTTCTGCTTGCTCCAGTCTGTTACTGAGGGATTTTACTGAATTTCTCAGATCTTTGAAGGCTGCAACTGTTTGTCTCAATGTGTCAAAATCTTTGGTCATTTTGTCTTTGATTTCATTGAATTCTTGAGACATCTTCTGAATTAATCCTACAATTTCTACCTCCATCTTAACTTCCATTTTGTTGATCTTGTTTGCAATCCAAATTCTAAATTCGACTTCAGACATCTCAGCTATCTGTTTGTGGATGGGATCCTCTGGATTGGCTGGTTTGTCATTCCTTGGGGGAGTTGAATTGTTCTGTTTATTCACGTTGCCAGAGTTTTTCCACTGATTCTGCTCCATGATTGTTTTTCTGCGTTTAGCTAGATGAGCAGGTAAGGTGAAATTGGACCAGAAACTTCTACAGTTGTGGTTAACCAGCCCTTTACCTAGAAATTGGGACTGGTGACTGCAGCTTTTCCTCTACAATTTTACAAAGTACCTGTACCTGTACAAAGTACACAAAAGTAGTCTGTGACCCTAGAGGCCTGCTTGGTGGAGTTGGGTAGTTGGCTCTGTCTTGTATTCAGTTGATCTCCGTCCAATCCTAGTGAATCAGTAACTCTGGGTTGCAGTCTCAGCTTCAGTGAAATACAAGAAACTAGTACATCCCTTTCCCCACCAGTAATATCTGGAAGAGGACAATCAAACCTTACCACTACAGAAAAACCTGGGTCCCACCTTGGAGGATCCTTGGATAATTTATCCAGTTCAAGAGTTTCAGACCAATTGTTCCAGACAGCCCCCACTCTCTAGCTGTAGAGTTCAAAAGGACCCCAGCAACTAGATGTTAGGGGTCTATTGGCAGCTCAAGTGTGATTTGAGCATCTTTGGTGCTCTGAGGAGTCAGAAATGCTCGTCCAGTAGGAGGTTTAGTGCCAGGGGTTTGATGCCTCTTACCCAACCTTGGTCGTCCTTCACCACCGGACTCTGTTCTCCCCAGTCTCTGGTAGTCTCTCCAGCAGCCTCTGTTAACCCAGTCTCTGTGGCCCTGTTCTGTCCAATAAGCAAATGTGTCAGGGCTATGTGCCTGCCAGAGTGAGAGTGAGGTCGTTGCCTCCTCCTTGTGGTTACCACAGTCTACCACCATCCAGCAGGGGAGGGTGAGGTCTGCCTGCTTCGGGTGCTCAATGGTAGCTGAAGAAAGTTCCACCTGAGCTCAGTCCAATCCTGAGGATATCCAGACAGCAAAAGAATTTCTCTCTCAGCCACTGCACCTTTGTTGCCACTGTTCTGCAGTTCTGGAATCCCTATAGGGCGAGGTCTGGTTCCCTCTGGAAGACCACAGAGTTGGGGAGATGACGCTCCAGAGTTAGACCCCAGCAGGATCACTCTACTAATGCTTAGGTTGGCTGGGAGATGACTCCTCTTAGGTTCGTGCACCTCAGCAGTTTTCAAGACTCCACCCGCAGTGCAGGAACCCAAGCCTCTGTATGCTGCTGAGATATTCTTTTTGGGGGGCCAGGTCAGACACCTTTCCCTCTATGTCTTCCTGTACAGTTACTAGATTCACAGTACAGCACAGCTGTACAGCCACTATCTATGCAATGCCTGGTCCTAGCCAAGAAATACAGATAATCTGGATTCCGGAGGATTTGGACTTCTAGACTGCCAGGCCGGGGTGGGGACAGACTGAAGGATCAAGGTGGCAAGGAAATATTTGTTCAAATTTCCTGCCAGACAAGGGAATTCCTAGACTCTCAGCAGGGGCTCTCTTGAGAAGGAGTCCTAACTTCCAGCAATTCCCTCCAGTGGGGTGAGGAAGGAGAACCTCAATTTATTGCTCACCAGTAGATATCACACAGTAAGCAAGCAACACTCTTAGAGGAGGGGATGGTTACACAACCTCTTTGGGATGAAATCTGTACTGAAAATAGTTTCTTTGGGGTCGAAGCTTGCCTCAGCAGGGAAGATGAGCAATTATCTATCTCATCTCTCAGCTCAGCTCTCCTCCTTCGACTTTGTTGAGTTCTTTCTTGCTGTTATCTCTCCTTCTGGGCTAGAGCCTCTGTTGAGAGCTGGCTCCAATTAGCCATCATACCCTATTCCTCCTTGTTCTTGTTGGATGTGAAAATTGGAGTTAGGGAAAATAGCCAACCCGCGGATTTAGCAGAACACCAAACACATTGAGACCAAATAAACTAATAAATAGATAAAAAGACTACCAGATACACAAGCCCACAGATGCTTGCACAGTCAGAAACACATAGACATACAGACAAAACAAAACAAACAAAAAACCATAATACAAATAATGATAATTGTAAAATAATTGAAAAGAAATGTCTCTAAAAATCTGATGTAAGCACTCTCAGAAATCATAAGAAGGGAAGAAGAGGAAGAAAGAAAAAAAAAGTAGTGTTCATAAAAGAGTTAAAAAAAGAAGAAAAAAATTATTAAAAATAGAAAAAATAAAAAATAATAAAAAATTAACAAGGATAAAAAAAAGGCACCAACCACAAAAATATTATTCTTGTATATATATAGAAATATACTTCTATATGTATGAGGTAGATGTCAACTTTAGCAGGAATAAATTTATAATGCAATATACTTTCTGGACACTAGGTGGTGCTGTGAGTGGTTCCCAGGCTTATATCTGATTTACAGTTTACATTGTTACCATGGTAACCACCCTACCTGGCCTGTGGCCATTTTTGGAGTTTCCATAAAAGTTTATTTCCTAATTGTTGCACCACTTTGGCTGCTCTGTTCCAGACGGCACTCCTATCCGACCTCCAAACTCGATGCAGGAGTCCACGTTTCACAAAGCTTTCCACTCTGCTCCCACGTTCTCTAGCAAACTGGCAACTGCAATCGGCTGTGGCGGAGGGGTTGGCTGCCACCAGCTCCCTGTGCTGCAGCATGCAGAGACCTTTCCCTTAGTTTCCAGGCTCAGAATCTCTCTGGCAGCCCGCCAGTTACCTACACAGAGTGAACTGCCAGACCTCACCAGTATACCCCACCAGGAATGGTCCGGTCTGTTTAATCACTCCTGTTGTTCTGGGAAAAGGTGTCTGTCATTTCAGACAATTCAAAATGTCTGTTTCCCAGGCGGGATCCCCTCCCTTCAATTTTCCATTGGGCTGCCTACCCCTCTGTGGCTCTGAGCAGCACCCCTCTCTCCGCTTAGAAATCCACACTTCACCAAAATTTCATCAATTAGGTTTCGTGAATTGCGAACTGCTGTCCTCTGTGAGGGAGGGGCTGGCTGCCGGCCAGCGCTGGCGGGGAGGGGAAAACTCTACAGCAGAGTCCGTGGTTTTGAATTATACCTCAAATACAGCAATCCACCAATTCACTGCACATCTCCAGCTGTCTATCCACACCAATAATCCACACAGGGAAAGATCCAGAGCCCCCTCCCTCTCACCTGATGACTTGGGAGAGATGGGCTACATGTCTGTCCCGTCTGCCATCATGCTCCGCCTCCTTTAAAATTTTTTTTTTATTAAGGCAAATACACAGAGATCATGTAAAGTATCTCAAGAATGGAGGAAAAAGTATCCAATGTACTCAGTACTTCTATGAAACCTACTTATATTTACTCACACTTTGTTATGCAAGATAGAACACAACTATGGCCCAGGATGAAGGAGAGAAAAGGTGGCATTTCAAATATGGAGTGACCAAGTGAACCAATCAGTAACAGTACTGTGGTACCTCACCAATATTCCTTTAACCTAACCACTTCAGAGACTCAAATGCTAACAGGCTGGCAGCAAAGGTCTCTCCTTGACTAAGTGCTTTCTCATGTCTCCAGAGTCTACTTTATTATCTGCAAAGGGAATTAATTTTCTCAGAAAGAGCCTTTAGCTGATAACTTATGAGTTGGGGAACCAATATCCTAGTTCCCTCAGTCCTTGGGTGGCATAAATCATTCACTGACTCCTAGTGGGATTAAGCTCCAGCTCTCCAAAGAGTCTAATAAATTTAAAAATAATCTTTACATGTTTCTTTTCTTTCTTTCTTTTTTTTTTAAATTGGCACAATGGGGTCCTGCAAAAACTGTCTCAAAAAACTAAAAGTAATTAATTCAGAGGGTATATTTAATTGCTGATTTCCCCTCCTTGTCCCATTTTCCTAATCCCTTACTATGGTGTTTTCTTTCACTTACCAAATAAACTTTTTGTAATTGAACCCTTGTTTCTGCTTCCATGGGAACTCAAAGTGAGAAAATGAGGGGAAAAAAAGAGTTCCTTTCCTCATTTTATGCAGAAAATAAATCCTGAATGGATTAAAGACTTAAACCTAAAAGTTAAAATTCCAGGAAACATTAAAAAGATACTATAGAGAAGAACATAGTTGTAATTTAGGAGTAGGGAATGGCTCCTCAAGCAATGGACAAAACCTAGAAAAAAATTAAAGATAAAATGAAAAATGAGGGTGGTGCCTGTGACTCAAGGGGGTAGGCGCCAGCCCCACTGAGGGTGGAGGGTTCAAACTCAGCCCCAGCCAAACTGCAACAAAAAATAGCTGAGTATTGTGGTGGGCACCTGTAGTTCTAGCTACTCGGGAGGCTGAGGCAAGAGAATCATCTAAGCCCAGGAGTTGAAGGTTGCTATGGCCTGTGATGCCATGGCACTCTACCGAGGGTGATAAAGTGAGACTCTGTCTCATTAAAAAAAAAGAAAAAAAGAAAAAGAAAAAGAAAAAAAAAGGAAAGGAAATTAAATCCAACAGAATCATACCGAAAACTTTGTAGGTATGCTTCACGTATATACAACTTCAGCAAGACATATGAATATACCCTTTGAATTAAAGAACAACAAGAAATTGCAAATGTATGAAAAATTGGATTTAATTATCAATTATCATGGGAAATGGACATACTAAAAATATTAGAATATTATAGACATCCTAATTTCACCTATGAAATGGAGATGTAAAAAAATTGAACTTTCCTTCACAACAAAGGAAAGTTGTTGTTTAATTGGCAACAAAATTATTTTCAATAAATACATCTAATTTATAACAAATAGCCACTGAGTTGGTTTGCAAATATTCTAATGATTTAAATCCTGTTGAAATGTCACCTTTGATGATTGTAAGTAGCATGCAATGTCAACAATTGGTATTTTAAAAATCACCACTGTGTTCTGATCTTCAAAAACTGATTCAGAAATTTTACTTAGTGCAATATTTTCTTAATTTGGAAGTGGTCTTTACATGTTTTGGGGGTTATTTTTAATAATAAGAGGCACAATGGAGCCCAGTGAAAACTGTTTCAATAAACTAAAAGTAATTCAAATTATTCAAGATAATCAGTGGCTAATGAAAAACTGTAACACATAGTAATTTTCTCAATTGAAAATAAGATAAGAGGTATATTTTCAAAATATTACTGATATTTGCTCCTTACTATAGCCAGGAATGTAAAATTGTAATAAATTCTAGTTTTATTATAAATATTATATACAGACTCACTGTTGAGTTTTACATACACTAATTTTTCACTGTTTCAGTATTTTTTTCTCAGCTACTTTAATATTGTAGAGAAAATGAGCCATCAAAAAGTTAATAAATGAACATACTAATATACATTTTCCCTTTCACTTGGGGCTCCACTATGACCTGGCCAGGCAGTGGACATACCCTCTTTTCATCTTCCTGGAAAGTCTTAGTATTTTGCATATTTGTTTCCTAATTGAATATGTGTTTCCCCTTCCTCTGAATTCATCTCAGGATTTCTTTCCAGAAATAATCTTGAATCTGTTAAAAAAAAAATAGCTTGTGAGGGCAAAGCAAGATAGTGGCTGAGTAACAGCTTTTTTGCAACTGGGTGTTGTGAGACTAAGGAAAGAAGACTTCAGGCATCTCTGGCTTGTGGGCTCTGCCCAGAAACATTCCTCTGGGAATGCAAAGAAACAGCAAGAGATTTCTGGACCCCAGGAGAAGGACAAAATCAGTGGAGAATGGGCAAGTGGTTGCTATATCAACAAAAGCAGCAAGATTGCAAACAGGAAAGACCTTTCCTGTGGGTTGTTTTGTTTTTTTTATGGACTTGGGCACTTGGTTGAACTACCTTGTGAGAACTTGGGCAAGAGTGTGGATGATTTTAAGCATTGTCTAGGGCCCTGGACTGAGCTGCTGAGCCAGAACAGAGCTAATAATGTTTGGCTGTGGGCAGTGCGCAGCCATTGTGGGAGATCTGCTCCTGCAGGCTCTGCAGGATCAGGCTGAGAGACCTTGGGCAAGTGCTCTTATGACTGAGCAGGCCAAAGGCTGGGACTGAGACACTGGGAAAAAGCAGAGCCTACAGGGTTTGGCAGTAGAAAGGTTGCCTTGCAACCTTAGCCATCAGGGGCATGGAGTGAGACCGGTTTTGGCACACTGGATAAGCAGGCAGCCACTTCAGGAGAGATCTCAGCAACAAGCACTTTCTGCAAAAGCTTCTGCCTAGCCAAGGTTAACAGTTTAAAGTATCTTTTAAGGGGAATGAGGAGAGATTTAGGCTCTCAAGCCCAGTGGGGTTTAAGAAATCAGCAGAGTTCTCTAGTCTCCATCTCATACAGCTGTACCAGCACTCATACTTTAGAAGATCACCTATTGTCCAGACAGCAGCTAATATTCAGCAAGATTTATATACTGCTTTTTAAAAAAATTTCAACACTTTTCCATCTAGAGTTTTTCTTTCTTACTCTTTTTTCTTTTCTTTCTTCATTCTTTCTAGTTTAAATATAACTTTCCATTATGCCCTCTTTAATAATAACAGCTTCATTTTTGCTAGTGTTTCTGCCCCTATTATTTGGGTTTCCCCCCAATTTTATCCTGTAAGGTTTTCTGTTTGTTTGTTTTGGTTTGATTTTTAGTATTTTTGCCTTTCCTCTCTACATGGTAGAGGTAGGGTACTGTGTCTGTTCAGGATGACAAAGCCCTGCTGCCCTCCCTTAAGGGAACCACCCAACCCAGAACACTCAGAAGTTTGGGGTTTTGAAGGGTGGGTCAAAGTACCCTACTGTACATATTTATTACTTCTGTCTCACTCTTTTTGTGCCTCACTTCTTTGTGTCTCACCCTCACCTTTTACTCACCCTCTCTCCTTTCTCTTTTTTTCTTATTTTTAAAAATCTTTTTTCCCTTCAATCTTCTCATTTTTCTGGTCCTGTACCAAAAGGACTCATCAAATTCTTAGGCCAGAGGCATGGTAACTAAAGAGCAAGAGGAAGTGAAAGGAAAATTAGGGCAAGGAACCAGATACAAGGAAACACTCATGAGGAAGAATCAGTAGAAAAATCCTGGTTACATGAAAAACCAGTCCAGAGCAACCCCACCAAAGGACCAGGAGGTAGCTACTGCAAAGGATTCCACCTATAAAGAAATGTTAGAAATGATAGAAGGGGAATTTAAAACAGATGATGAAAACAATGAAGGAAATGAAGGAAACAATGAAGGAAATTGCAGAGTAAATGGAAAATAACCAAAAGGAAATCCAAAAACAGAATCAAATAAGACATGAACAATATGAAGAATACAGAAAGCATATAGCAGAACTGAAGGAACTGAAGCAGTCAATTCAGGAACTTAAAGATGCAATAGAAAGTATCAACAACAGATTAGACCATGCAGAAGAAAGAATCTCAGAGGTAAAGGACAAAGCTCTTGAGATAACGCAGATAAAGAGGCAGAAAAGAAGAGAGAGAAAGCATAATGTTCACTGACAGAATTATGGGACTTTATGAAACATTCAAATATATGAGTTACAGGTATCCCTGAAGGGGAAGAAGAATTCCCCAGAGGAATGGAAGCCATTCTAGAGAATATTATAAATGAAAATTTCCCAAATATCACCAAAGATTCTGACATATTCCTTTCATAGGGATAGCAGACCCCAGGACGCTTCAACTCTAATAGGGCTTCTCCAAGATACATTGTGATGAACTTGTCCAGAGTCAAGATAAAAGATAAGATTCTGCAAGCTGCCAGAAGTAAATACCAATTAACCTACAGGGGCAAATCCAAAAGGGTGACTGCAGACTTCTCTAAGAAAACTTTTCAAGCCAGAAGACAATGGTCATTTACCTTTAATCTACTTAAACAGAATAATTTCCAATTCAGAATTCTATATCCTGCTAAGCTAAGCTTTAAAATTGATAGAGAAATCAAATCATTTACTGATATGCAAACTAAGAACATTTACCACAAGACCAGCTCTATAGGAAATACTTCAACCTGTTCTACACACTGACCATCACAATGTGCCAACAGCAAAGTAAGCATTCAGTAAGCTTCCACAATGATACAAAAAACAAAACTAAGCAATAGACTTTCACAAAATACAGATGAATAGAATGCTACCCACTTAACAATTATCTTAATAAATGTTAATGGCTTTAATTCCCCAATGAAGAGGCATAGATTGGCTGACTGGATTAAAAAACACATGCCATCCATTTCCTGTCTGCAGGAAACACACCTAGCCTCAAAACACAAATTAAAACCCACAGTTAAGAGTTGGAAGACAATTTTTCAGGCAAACGGAATTCAGAAGAAAAGAGGGTTGCAATCTTATTTTCAGATACATGTGGATTTAAAGCAACTAAAGTCAAAAAGACAAAGAAGGCCATTTGATATTGGTCAAGGGAAAAATACAACAAGAAGACATTTCAATTCTGAATATTAATGCACCCAACTTAAATGCTCCTAGATTATTGAAACAGATCTTAATGAGTTTGAACAAATGATATCTTATAACACCATAACAGGGGACTTTAACACTCCTCTTACAGACTGGACAAATCCTCTAAACAGAAATTAAACAAAGATATAAAGGACTTAAATGAGACCCTAGAACAACTGTGCTTGATAGACATATATAGAACACTCCATCTCAAAGATAAAGACTATACATTCTTCTCATTGTCCCATGGAACATTCTCCAAAATTGATTATATTCTAGGACACAAAGTAAACCTCAACAAAATCAAAAGAATTGAAATTTTACATTGTATCTTCTCAGATCACAAGGCATTAAAGGTGGAATTCAACTCCAACAAAAACGTTCAACCCCACACAAAGGCATGGA
This sequence comes from Arctocebus calabarensis, assembly GCA_963573935.1. Lineage (NCBI taxonomy): Eukaryota > Metazoa > Chordata > Mammalia > Primates > Lorisidae > Arctocebus > Arctocebus calabarensis. The sequence goes on along the minus strand of CAUYON010101189.1, from coordinate 2,572 downwards.
AATTAAACAACCTTATGCTGAATGACAGTTGGGTGCAGGAAGAAATAAAAGAGGAAATCATTAACTTCCTTGAGCATAAAAACAATGAAGACACAAGCTACCAAAACCTGTGGGATACAACAAAAGCAGTCCTAAGCGGAAAATATATCACTTTAGATGCCTACATCTGAAAAAGAGAAAGAGAGAACATCAACAAACTCAAAATCCATCTTATGGGATTGGAAAAAGAAGAACAATCTAAGCCAAAACCCAGCAGAAGAAAAGAAACATCCAAAATTAAATCAGCAATTTATGAAATTGAAAACAAACACATCATTTAGAAAATGAAAAGGAGTTAGTTTTTTGAAAAAATTAATAAAATATATAAAACTTTGGCCAGACTAACTAGGAATAGAAAAGTAAAATCTCTAGTAACCTCAGTCAGAAATAATAAAGGGGAACTAACAACAGATACCACAGAGATATAAGAGATTATCTCTGAATACTGCTAGAAACTCGATGCCCAGAAATTTGACAATGTGAAGGAAATGGATCAATGTTTGAAATCACACCCTCTCCCTAGACTTAGCCAGGAGGAAATAGATCTCCAGAACAGAGTAAATTCAAGCACTGAGATCAAAGAAATAAAAAAATCTCCCAATAAGAAAACAAACAAACAAACAAAAAAACCAAGAAAAACTCTCCCAATAAAAAAATACCCTGGTCTGATGGCTTCACAACTGAATTCTATCAAACCTTCAAAGAAGAGCTTATTCCCACACTGCAGAAATTATTCCAAAAAATTGAGGAGGAAGGAATCTTCCCCAATATGTTTTACAAAGCAAACATCACCCTGATACCAAAACCAAGAAAAGACCCAACTAAAAAAGGAGAACTTCAGACCAATTTCACTAATGAATATAGATGTAAAAATTCTCAAAATCCTACTAGATTACAGCTTATCATCAAAAAAGTCACACATCATGATCAAGTAGGTTTCATCCCAGGGATGCAAGGCTGGTTTAATATACACAATTCCATAAATGTTATTCACCGTATCAACAGAAGCAAAAATAAAGAGCATATGATCCTCTCAATAGATGCAGAAAAAGCATTCGATAAAATCCAGCATCCTTTTCTAATTAGAACACTGAAGAGTATAGGCATAAATGGCACATTCTTAAACTGATTGAAGCTATTTATGACAAACACACAGCTAATAATTTACTGAACGGAATAAAACTGAACGCTTTCCTACTTAGAACTGGACCCAGACAAGGTTGTCCTCTGTCACCATTACTATTCAACATAGTGCTAGAAGTTCTAGCCATAAAATCAGGCAAGACAAGGAAATAAAGGGCATCGAAATGGGAGCAGAGGAGGTCAAACTCTCCCTCTTTGCTGATGATATGATCTTATACCTAAAGAACCCCAAAGACTCAACCACAAGGCTCTTGGAAGTCATCAAAAAATACAGTAATGTTTTAGGATAGAAAAATCAATGTCACAAGTCAGTAGCCTTTGTATATGCCAGTAACAGCGAAGATGAGAGGCTAATTAAGGACACAACTCCCTTCACCACAGCTTCAAAGAAAATGAAATATCTAGGACTATTCATAATGAAAGAGGTGAAGGGTCTCTATAAAGAAAATTATGAAACTCTAAGAAAAGAAATAGCAGAGGATATTAACAAATGGAAGACCATACCATGCTCATGGCTGGGAAGAATCAACATTGTTAAAATGTCTATACTTCCCAAAGCAATCTACTGATTCAATGCCATCCCTATTAAAATACCAACATCGTACTTTTAAGACTTGGAAAAAATAATCCTTACTTTTGTATGGAACCAGGAAAAATACTGTATAGCTAAGGCAGTACTTGGTAATAAAAACAAATCCAGGGGCATCAGCCTACCAGACTTTAGACTGTACTACAATGCCATAGGGGTAAAAACAGCATGGTACTAGTACAAAAATAGAGACATAGACATTTGGAATCGAATAGAAAACCAGGAAATGAAACTAACATCTTATAGCCACCTAATCTTCAATAAACCAAACAAGAACATACACTGGGGGAATGAACTATTCATTCCATTCAATATATGGTGCTGGGAGAACTGGATATCCACATGTAAAAGACTGAAGCTGGACCTGCACCTTTCTCCACTCATTAAAATTGATTAAATTTTAATTTAAAATTAAAGACTTAAATTTAAGGCATGAAATGATAAAAATCCTCAGAGAAAGCATAGGAAAAACACTGGAACACTGAAAGATATCAGCCTGGGGAAAGACTTTATGAAGAAGACTTCAGAGGCAATTGCAGCAACAAAAATAAACTAATGAAGACTAATGAAACTGAAAAGCTTCTGTACAGCTAAGGAGACAACAACCAAAGCAAACAGACAACCTACACACGGGGAAGGGATATTTGTATATTTTGAATCAGACAAAAGCTTGATAACCAGGATCTATAGAGAACTCAAATTAATCCACATGAAAAAAGCCAACAATCCCATATATCAATGGGCAAGAGAAATGAATAGAACCTCCATTCATCGTGAAGTAAATGGCTAGCAAACATATGA
>CAUYON010101188.1:0-13064 GCA_963573935.1 Arctocebus calabarensis | reverse complement strand
TGAATTTGCCAAGTTTTCTTTTTGGTTCTGTTCCTACCAATAAAGGCATTTTACTTCATTCTAATCATTTGGGCAAGAAGATGACAAACTTATAAATAGGAAGACTAAAATGCAGAGGGACAGAAACTTGCTCAAAGTCATACAAGAAATCAGAAATAGAAACAGGGTTAGAGGCAAGACTTCTGTATCTCCCCACACCCCCGAACCAACACTGTCTTGTCATACTTTGCTGAAAGACAGAATTCTCTTATTTCAGTTCTGGAAGCTCATTCTGCAGCTGAGACAGGCACTCTTTGTGCACAGATGAAAGGTATGTGGACCAAAGCTTGCCCTGCATGAGGGCGCTCATCACACAGGCTACCACCTGTGCTACAGGCCTCCTCTGCCCTCCTAGGCTTCACTTACACTCTGTTACTTGAGGAGTTCACAGAAGGAAGTTTTCCTGCCATCTTTTAGTTAGCCGAGAATTCACCCATGTATTACTACTATGAAAAGAATTAGAAAAAAGTAAGATGTGCTGGACGTGTGAACACTGTTAGCTCAGAGCCACTTTAGAGTCCAGCCATGGTGTCTTCTTTTGTGGTAACCAGTGCCCATCGGTCCTCAGAGCTGCTTACTCCAGAACAGTGGTTCCTAGAGGATTGCTTTTGATTGAGCAGTGTGTCTCCAGTGTTAAAAGATAAATATAGGGTGGTTCAGTGCCCATACCACAGTGGTTACAGCACCAGCCACATACACCAAAGTTGGAGGGTTCGAACCTGGCCTGGGCCTGCTAAACAACAATGATGACGAGAACAACAACAAAAATAGCTGGGCGCTGTGGTAGGTGCCTGTAGTCCCAGCTATTGGGAGACTGAGGCAAGAGAATCACTTAAGCCCAAGAGTTGGAGGTTGGTATGAGCTGTGAAGCACGGCACTCTACCCAGAGTGACATAGTGAGACTCTGTCTCAAAAAAAAAAAAAAAAAAAGATAAACATAGGCACATTAAAATTAAAGAGTTTGGTGGAGCTGAGAAGGATTCATGAATTGGGCAGCATCAGGGCTGCAGTTCAGAGCTCCACTAAGGGGGCATGAAGGGAAAACTTTTATAAGGTGTTCTTGGAAGCAAGACAAAATGTATGTGATAGATTAAAGTGCAGAGTTCTTAGTTAGAGATTAGTTGGCATTTCTGATTGGTTAAGCTTAAGTTTTCTTTACCCTTGACATTGAACAGGGTTTGGGTTTGCTTAGAAAGGAGCCCTAGGCAATGGAAACTCAGCCTATGGCCTCTCAGTTAATATTTTTCTAACATCAGCCATCACAGTGTTTTGGAGTTCTTCTCCCATTGCATGTGTCCCTTGAGTCTGAGGGCCGTGTCTCTAGGTGGCTCTGAGCTGCCGTCCTTGCTCCCCAGGGTAGCCTTTTGGTCACTGCTGCTGCAGCTTAGGCCATGTACAGGCCTGTTATAACAGGCAGCCCTACTCTGGGGCCTCAAATGACCACCTTGTGCTTTGGCACTTTACAGATGATATGCCAACCTCAGAATTACTAAGACAAATAAAAAACATGGCTTTGGGTGCTTGGGCTTGATGAGGGTGTCTGCTAAATGGTGAGATAGGAACACTGTAAGGCTGTTGGTCTTGATTATGCAAGTAAGGAGCCACAGGCTGCTGTTTTTAGCAGCAAAGGTTCAAGCACTTATGGTACTTCAAAGGTATGTGTCTGACAGCATGGAGGTACTGACGGTTTGCAGATCTTTCTGAAATAGTCTCACAAGAGAATACTTAAGCATTACCAGCCCCTTTTATGAGTGTGTGTTTTGTTTGTATGATGTCTAGAGGAATGAAGGTTACTCTTATCTTATTTCAAAAGACAAGGCAGAGAGATCTCTTCTTGGGCCTTCTGGCCCAAGAGCCTGTTGACCCTGGAGCACACAGGGAGGAGCTGGTTATGGTGTGTTCCAGCAATGGTACAACCCGGCCTTCTGGGCCCTCCCCCCAGGGCCAATGGAAAGCCTGGCTATCCCAAGGGAACCAAAGAGTAGAAGAAGATATTTGGAACCAATATAACCAATAAAGAGCTCATATCTAAAATGTATCAAGAGGACATCCAGATAAGCTGTTAAGAAAATTGGCAAAAGATCAGAATAGATGCCTTATGAAAATGAAGATCTAAATGAACAAGAAACATGAACAAGTACTCAATGTCATCAGTCATCAGACAAACGCAAGATGAAAACACACCACTTGAAATTGGAACTCTTGCACACTGCTGGTGGGATTGTAAAATGATGTGATCACTATGGAAAAGAGTATCATGATTTCTCAAAAAGTTAAAAATAGAATTATGATATGACAGTCCCACTTAAACCCAAAAAGGATAAGGAAGTAGGATCTGAAGAGATATTTGCACACCATGTTCATAGTAGTACTATTCACAATAGCCAAGAGGTGGAAACAACTCAAGTGCCCCTTGACAGGAGAATGGATAAAGCATGGGGGTATATATATAGTTGAATACTATTCAGACTTATAAAAGAAGAAAATGCTGTCACATACTACAACATGGATGAACTTTGAGGACATGGTGCTAAGTGAAATAGAAGACAAGTACAGTAAGCTAGGTGGAGTGGCTCGTGCCTATGATCCCAATCTTCCAAGCTGAAGCAGGAAGATTACTTGAGGCTAGGAATTTGAGACCAGCCTCAGCAACAGACACACACACACACATCCAGCCCCCATCTACAAAAAATAAAAAAATTGGCCAGGCACAGTGGCACACTTGTAGTCCCAGGAACTCAGGAGGCTGAGGCAGAAGGATCACTTGAGGCCAGAAGTTTGAGGCTTGAGTGATCACACCATTGCACTCTAGCCTGGTGACAGAGCAAGACTCTGTCTCTAAAGAAAAAATCTTTTTTTAAAAAGGCAAAAAAAAAGAAAGAAAGAAAAAGACAAGGCAGAGTAAAAGTGAACATGTGTATGATCTATATCTACCAATTCTAATTCTAGTATCTACCCCAGAGAAATTCTTATTCAAATGACATAGAATCATTGTTCAGGCTGGGCACATGGCTCAAGCCTGTAATCCTAGTGCCTTGGGAGGCTAAGGTGGGAGGATCACTTGAGGCCAAGAGTTCAAGAGCAGCCTAAGCAAAAGCAAGACCCATGAGTACAAAAAATAGAAAATTAACCAAGCATGGTAGCAAGTAGTAGTCCCAGCTACTTGGGAGACTGAGGCAGAAGTGTTATAGGAGCCCAAGAGTTTGTGGTGGCAGTGAGCTATGATGATGCCACTGCGCTCTATCCCAAAAAGCAGAGTAAGACTCTATTTCCAAAAAAAACAAAACAAAAAAATCTTTGTACAAAGTGAAATATTGGAAATAACTAACTGTCCACCAATAGAAAAAAGGATAAATAGAGGTAAATAAACTGGACATATATATCAGAAAAACAGTTCAGGAGAATACATATATAATACCATTACAAATATTTTTAAATAGGAAATTCTCTGTGTTATTTAGAAGTAGATATACACACACACACCCAGGCCTACCTTGTATCATTACCCTTCTCATTATGGCGTTGCGTGGATATTGTGTTCTTTATAAATTGAAGGTGTGACAACCCTGTGTCAAGCAAGTCTGTCAGCACCATTTTTCCAATAGCATTTGCTCACTTGTCTCTGTGTCACAGTTTGGTAATTCTCACAGTATTTCAAATTTTGTCATTATTTTATCTATTATGGTGATTTGTGATCAGAGCTCTTTGATTTTGCTATTGCAGTTGTTTTGGGGGCACCACGCTGAATTGTGCCCACATAACATGGTGAACTTAATGAATAAATGTTGTGTGTGTTCTGACCACTCCACCAACCAGCTATTCCCTGTCACTTCCTCTCCTCTGAGACACAGCAATATTGAAATTAGGTCAACTAATAACCATGCTGTGGCCTCTGAGGGTTCAAGAGAAGGAAAAGTCATATACCTCTCACTTTAAATCAAAATCTAGAAATGATTAAGCTTAGTGAGCAAGACATGTCAAAGCTGAGATAGGCTGAGTCCAGGCCCCTTGCATCAAACAGCCAGGTTGTGAATGCAAAGGAAAAGTTCTTGAAAGGCTGTTGAAAGTGCTACACACAAATGGTAAGAAAACAAAACAGCCTTAGTGCTGATTTGCAGAACGTTTGAGTGGTCTAGATAGAAGATCAAACCAGTCACAAGAGCCCCTTAAGCCAAAGCCCAATCCAGAGCAAAGCCTGAGTGACGGCTGAGAGCCATGAGGAAGCTGCAGACAAAAGGTCTCACGCTAGCAGAGGTTGCTTCATGAGGTTTAAAGAAAGAAGCCATCTCCATAATATAAAAATGCAAAATGAAGCAGCAAGTTATCCAAGAGAACTAGCAAAGAGCACTGATGATGGTGACTTCACATAACAGAAGATTTTTAAGTGTATATGAAACAGCCTCCTATTAGAAATAGATGTCATCTAGGACTTTCATAGCTAGAGAAAAGAAATCAATACCTGGGTTCAAAACTTCAAAGGACAGGGGGTAGTGTGGCTGATGACTTTAAGTTAAAGCCTGTGCTCATCAACCATTCTGAAAATCCTAGGGCCTTTAAGAATTATGTTAAATCTACCCTGCCTGTGCTCTGTAAATAGAACAACAAAGCCTAGAGGACAATACTTCTATTTATAGTGTAGTAACTGAATATTTTAAGTCTACTGTTGAGACCTACAGCTCAGAAACAAAGATTCCTTTCAAAATATTACTGCTCATTGACAACATACCTAGTCAGCCAAGAGCTCTGATGAAAATGTACAAGGAGATGAATGTTGTGCTCATGCCTGCTAACACATCCATTCTGCAGCCATGGACCAAGGAGAAATTTTGACTTTCAAGCCTTATAACATTTTGGGGGTCGGGCATGGTGGCTCATGCCTATAATCCTAGCACTCTGGGAGACCAAGATGGTAGGATCACTTGAGGTCAGGAGTTAGACACCAGCCTGAGCAAAAGAGAAACACTGTCTCTATTTTTCTAAAATAGAAAAATTAGCCAGGCTGTTTTGATCACTGTGGCCTTGTAGTACAGCCTAAAGTCTGGTAGGCTGATGCCCTGGCTTTGTTTTTATTGCTAAGAACTACCTTAGCTATATGGGTTTTTTTCTGGTTCCATCTGAAATGCAGAATTATTTTTTCCAAATCTTGAAAGTATGATGTTGGTATTTTAATAGGGATGGCATTGCATCTGTAGATTTCTTTGAGAAGTATAGACATTTTAACAATTTTGATTCTTCCCAGCCATGAGCTGTTCTTCCATTTGTTAATATCTTCTTAGGATTTCATAATTTTCTTTATAGAAGTCCTTCACCTCTTTCGTTAGTTATATTCCTAGGTATTTCATTTTCTTTTAAGCTACTCTGAGGGGATTGTGTCCTTGATTAGCTTCTCATCTTGGCTGTTATTGGCGTGTACAAAGCCTGCAGATTTGTGGACAATAAAAATTGGTTGATTCCATTTGGAAATAAATCCCCTTTATCTTGGTCTGTTTGTGCTGTTATACCAAAATACCTGGGATGGGGTCATTTGTAAGCCATAGAAATTGATTTTTCATAGTTTTGGAGACTGGAAAGTCTGAGATCAAGATGCTGGTACTTAATGTCTGGTGAGGACCTTCTTGCTGTGGCCTCATATGACAGAACATGGAAGGGTTAAAAATGGGCCTAAGCTAGTTCCCTCCAGCCATTTCATGAGGCTCTAATTCATTCTTTGTGTGAGCCCTTATGCCTTAACATTTTTCTAAAAGGCCCCGGTTTCTAATGCCACCACATGGGGGATCAAGCTTCAACACAAATCTTGGGAGGAGGGGCACACTTTCAAACCATAGCACCCTCCAAAAGAACTGTTGAGATCTGGAACTCTTCTGGCTGACAATATTTAAACATCTAGGTTTAGTATTTTTGCTCCATGGTATTGACTTGGGGAGAAAATGGAATTGATGCTGTTTGTGGGGGCGGGGGAGGAGGTTGGCATTCAATTCTATTAATTAAATTTCTATTGGATGTAAAACCCTTTGCTAGTTCCTCTGGAAGTATAAAATTGAATCCAACTAGCTCCCCACCCTAAAACAGAGCTGGAAATCTAGAAAGGAAGAAAAGATACATTCACAATTATTTGCCTACCAGATTGCAGAGTCTAATGCAGCAAAGACAAGAAGAAGCCCAGAAATGTATCAGAAATTAAAGGGAAATGGTCAGGTCCCAGAACCAAGATGGTGAGCCAGTTCAAGAAAGTTTTGAGAGGTTGGTCGCCTTCAGAAACTCTGAAGATGAGTAGAGGAGGCTTTTAACAACAAGAGCTGGGGTGGTAAATCAGGGAGGAGTGGACTAAATATAACAGTAGAAGCAAAAGCATGAAAGTGGAAAAGTTCTGAGCCCCAAAGAGTAAATTCAGGCAGCCAACCCAGCTGGATTAGAATTATTTAATTTTTAATGTCATACAGAAGAAATTGGGACCAATTTTTTAAAGTCTCTTGTAATTGCATTTGACATGAAGAAGAATTATCCCAGTCATTATATTTTAACTCAGTGGTTCTCAATCTTCCTAATACCGCGACCCTTTAATACAGTTCCTGTGAGTTGCGACCTACAGGTTGAGAACTGCTGTTTTAACCACTGATAGGGTTGTTGTTTTTTTTTTTAATAATATAAGCTTAATGGCTTTATGCTGGACCTCTACTTTTTCTTGCATCATATAAACACATCAGTATCACCTGTTTACTAATTAACTCCCTGCATGAAAAGTCAAGCAAGTGTTTACCCCCATCACTTCCAAGGAGAGCAAGTGCCAGTTTTGTTCAGAGGGGAAACGTGTCCACCTCCCAGGTTCTGCTCAGTTCTGGAGGGCTCAGTCCAGTAATTAACTTGAAGGTGCTCTGGCTGCCTGAGCACCAGGGACACGGATTCCAAGGAAATACACTATCAGAGACGTGGCCTCGTAATAACCAGTTAATGAGCTACAGAGAGCTGGATGACATGCAAAGGTTGCATGGCTTTGACAAGGGAGTTGAACAGAACCCTCAGAAAAAAGGAAACTGAAGACCATGAATTCAAAAGTGAAGGGAATGGCAAACAGCCAGAGGGGGTCATGAGTAGTCCATACCACAAGACCCTGCATATCTCTGCTGTGTTCAGGGCTCATGAGTAGTCCATACCACAAGACCCTGCATGTCTCCGCTGTGTTCAGGGGTCATGAGTAGTCCATACCACAAGACCCTGCATGTCTCCGCTGTGTTCATGGCTCATGAGTAGTCCATACCACAAGATCCTGCATGTCTCCGCTGTGTTCAGGGGTCATGAGTAGTCCATACCACAAGACCCTGCATGTCTCCGTGTTCAGGGCTCATGAGTAGTCCATATCACAAGACCCTGCATGTCTCTGCTGTGTTCAGGGGTCATGAGTAGTCCATACCACAAGACCCTGCATGTCTCCACTGTGTTCAGGGGTCATGAGTAGTCCATACCACAAGACCCTGCATGTCTCCGCTGTGTTCAGGGGTCATGAGTAGTCCATACCACAAGATCCTGCATGTCTCCGCTGTGTTCAGGGGTCATGAGTAGTCCATACCACAAGATCCTGCATGTCTCCGCTGTGTTCAGAGCTGCCACTTCCTTAGGGCCTTCCATGCTGGGCCAGACAGTTTTCTAGACCCTAACTTACATTATCTCATTTAGCCTTCAAAACTATACCATCAGGTAGGTGCGATTATACCTTTTCCACAGATGTGAAGACCCAGGCTTAGAGAGATTAAGCGGCTTTCCCAAAGTTGTGCAAAGTGACAGGTCTGCCAATAGCGAGAGTACATTTTTCATCCTCTTGTTTGTCATGCGAAGACTCTCAGTCCCAAAGACAGTCTCTGATTTAGGTTTTACATTGTCTTTTTTTTATGAAGATGCTGTCTATATAGCAATCATCCAGGGAGAAGTTATGTCCAGGAGGGGTAAGTTTGCTCAGGAGACCCTGGACTCTGGCCTAGTAGGGTGATTGTGGGCAACAGGCAGCTCAAGGCATTTGCCTTAAAGAGGGAGGGTGCGGGTGAGAAGGTCTGGACATCAGTGCCGGACCAGAATTAGGTGAGAATTCAAAGAGGCACTAAATCACATAGAATTTCAGGAGCCATCAGGGCACTTGCACCAGGCTGAGATTGAGCACCTTTTTAAATTCTGTACCCTAGGTGCCTTGCTGGCCTCCCACTAGTCCAGACCTTGCCCGTGAGCTTCAAAAGGGTTCACAGAGTCAAGAGAATGAGAAGACAAACCACAGACAGGGAGAAAACATTTGCAAGACATATCTGATAAATGCTGTTATCCAAATTATACAAGGAACTCTTAAAAACTCCATAATAAGAAAACAGCCCTATTAAAAATGAGCAAAAGTTCTGAACAGGCATCTCACCAATAAAGATACACAAATGAGCATGTGGGACATGCAAGTTAAACAACAGTGGGATAACCACTATACACCTTTTAGGACAGCCAAAATCCAAAGCACTGAGAACACAAAATGCTGGCCTGGGTATGGAGAAGCAGCAACTCTCATTCGTTGCTGGTGGGAATGCAAAATGGAAAGGCCGTTTTCAAAGAAAGTTTGGCAGTTTCTTAAAAAACTGTGCAAGGCCAGGCGTAGTGCCTCACTGGGAGGCTGGGAGACAAGTGGATTGCTTGAGCTCAGGAGTTCAAGACCAGCCTGAGCAAGGGGAGATCCCATCTCTAAAAAATAGCTGGGTGTTGTGGCAGGCACCTGTAGTCCCAGCTACTTGGGAGGCTGCCCAGGAGTTTGAGGTTGCTGTGAGCGGTGATGGCACAGCTCCCAACTAAGGGTGACAAAGTGAGACTATGTCTCAAAAAAAACCCAAAAAATAACTATGCATACTCTTATCTTATGATCCAGCAATTGTGCTACTTGGAACGTTCCCAATTGAATTGAAAACTTGTGATAACATAGAAACCTGCACACAGCTATTTGTAGCGGCTTTGTTCATACTGCCAAAACTTGGAAGCAACAAAGATGTGCTTCAACAGGTGAATGGATAAATAAGCTTTGGTATATGCAGACAGTGAACTATTATTCGATGCTAAAAAGAAATGAACTATCAAGGCACGAAAAGACATGGAGGAAACTTAAATACATATTACTAAGTAAAAGAAGCCAAGTACAGTAGAAATTCCATAGTTCACCATGTCCCTCCATTGACCACCTCCTTCAATGGACCTAATTTTCATAGACTAGACATGCACCCCATGTACTCAATGGAAGTTCCTTATGTTGACCACCTGTATATATTGACCCGTTTGTATACAGTCCCTTAGGTGATCAACTTACAGAAGTTCTACTGTATATGATATAGAGGCAGAACTATGGAGATAATATAAAGATGAGTGATTGCCATGGGCTAGGGGGCAGAGGGGAGGAATAGGTAGAGGATAGAGAATTTTTAGGGCAATGAAACTGCTCGGTATGATAGTAAAATGGTAGATGTATACAAGTCACCAGCCATTTGTAAAGCGCATAAAATGGACCAACCAAGAGTGAACCCTAATATAAACTGTGGACTTTGGGTGATAAGAATGTGTCAGTGTTGACTCATTAACACAATGTACCACTGTGGGCCCAGATGTCAATAGCACAGGAGACAATGTGTGTGGGGGGAACTCTATACATTTTGCTCAAATTTGCTGTGCACCTAAAACTGAAAAAATTAAGTTTTGGTTTTTTTTTTTTTTAAAGTTGGGTAAGTTGCAAAAGAACTCTGGGAAAATAGGAGAGAGTACTGTCCTAGAGCAAGAGGAGAAAGCCAGGGAAGGAATATGATTTCTGGGGCTTTACGTGAGTCACCGAGTCTGGCCACAAAAGACATTCCAAGTCCCCAGAGTTCCTTTGCCACGTGGGTCCCTCACCTGCTTCTTGTAATCTCATCCTCATCAGCTGCCTGCATTTGCCAGCTCCTCCCACTCTGGGCACTCAAGGGGCTCTCATTGCTCCTCGGGCCTGTGTTTAAGGTCAGCTGTTCCCAGGTTCCAGACGGTCAGCAGTGTGTTACGCATTGTCCAAGCACTGAGGTTTCCTGGCAGTCCTCTTCTGGTGTTCAGGAGCCTGTTTGCAAAGAGCGTGCTTGACCTAGCAAATAACCAGTTGGGAAAGGAACCAGCAGATGAAACCACTGTGTCTGTGGAGCCATAGACAACAAAGTAACCTTTCATCGGTCTTGGCGCTAAGAAATCTCAGGAAGCAAATAAAATAGGAAATAAACCTACACATACACACAAGTAAAATAAAATCCTGACACTTTGGAACAAAGTCACCCTATTTAAAAAAAATTAATTCCCCAGGAATGTGAAAATTAATGGTTTGCCCTGAGAATGTTTATAGAAAATGCATTCTTCTTAAATAGTACTAGGAGGTGGAATCTGACAGCATTCACCTTTTCTTCAATTAAACTTTACATGGAAAACTAAAAATTGTCATTTTTCTCTAATAGTCATTTCCCACTTTGTAGAAATAGAGTTTCCACTGAAAGGATCTCATATCAACATGGAATTAGTCAAAACCTGCAGTACCAGACCATCTCGCAAAGGACAGCTGTGGCCAGGGTCTTCAGGCTACCTTTTGCTGGCTGGACTACAGCCAGGCAAGGGCTCAGGGGTCCCCCTAACTCCCTGCTGCAGCATTTAAAATTGTGGAGCCTTTGATTACCGACTTTAGATGTCCATTTGTCTCTTTAATGCAGACTTGGATACTAGAAATAATCATTTTTTTCTTCCATCAGCTTTTTGGGAGCTAGGAATATAGTAATGAGCAGAGAAGATGGGGTCTGTCTCCTTCTGAACTCCCAGTTGGTGGACAGTGAGGGGGATGCCAGGGGCTGGTGTGGAAGAGGTGCCCCTAATCTGAATTTAAAGGGTGGGAGTGGGCAGGCAAGAGCTCCTGGAGGTCTGGGCAGCTGAACCAAGTTCTGAGCATTGAATAGGCTGTATTCAGATAGGAAAGGAAGGGTGTTCTTGGCAGAGGAAAGAGGACACAGGAAGTCCACATAAGCCTCTCTTTCTCCTGCTGATTGCAGCTAAAATTCTGGAAAAATATAAACAGCACTTCCTGAGGACTCTACGAAGTGCAAAAAGCATGTGGGTTATGGAGGACAGGCAAAACCTGAGAAGCAGCCAGTGTAGAGATGAGTTTCCTTTCTGTTTGTTTTCTCCTGGGAAGCAAAACTGCAGAGGTGGCAGTGTAGACAGCTGGTATTCTAATGGAAACCCCACATTTGCAGCCAGAGGAGCTGGCAAAAAGGACCCTGTAATCCGTCTTTTCTTTTTTTCCTTTCTCTCACAGTTTTTCTCCAGGGCCAGGCCCCAGTTACAATTGCACAGTGGTTACAGCACTGTGGTCTAAATATCCAAGATAAACATTGGTTTTTTGGTTTGGGGGGGGGTTTGAGACAGAGTCTCACTATGTCACCTTGGTAGAGTGCCGTAGCATCGCAGCTCACAGCAATCTCCAGCTCTTGGGCTTAAGCAATTCTCTTGCCTCAGCCTCCCAAGTAGCTGGGACTACAGGTGCCCGCCACAACACCCGGCTATTTTTTTATTGTTGTTGTTGTCATTGTTGTTTGGCGGGCCCGGGCTAGGTTCAAACGCGCCAGCTCTAGTGTATGTGGCTGGCGCCCTAGCCACTGAGCTGCTGGCACTGAGCCTAAACCTTGTTTTTTAATCAAAGAAACAGGAAAGGGGGCCATTGTGAACTAGAGAATGTAAGAAAAATCCTGGAGAGGAGAGTGTGGAGGACGTGGATCACCTAGTTCTTTCCATGAGCCCACAAATGCCCCAGCCTCACAGCCTCACTCCTGTGCGTGACAGACCCAAAACAGCATTCCAAAGGTTTGAGATTTATACCACCACTCAAATCTCAGATGAAGCCCTGAGTAGTACATACACAGAATTGCAAAAACTTTGAAATGTAAGCTGATACCATCGTCACACTTTGAGTAACTTGAAAAAAGAGTACTTCATTTCATATGGAACCATAAAAAACCCTGAATAGGCAATATAATTTTAAGAAATAAAAATAAATGTGGAAGCATCATGTTTCTAGACTTTAGACTATACTACAAAGTCTATAGTGATCAAACAGCATGGTACTGGCACAAAAATAGAGATATAGATGTACAGAATACAGAACCTAGAGATGAACCCAGCCACAAATTGCTATCTGATCTTTGATAACCAAACAAAAGTGTGCATTGGGGAAAAGAATCTCTATTTAATAAATGTTGCTGCGAGAACTGGTTAGCCACATGTAGAAGAATGAAATTGGACCCACACCTCTCACCACTGACAGAAAATTGACTCTTGCTAGATAAAAGATTTAAGTTTCTAGGCAGCGCCTGTGGCTCAGTGAGTAGGGCGCCGGCCCCATATACCGAGGGTGGAGGGGTCAAGCCTGGCCCTGGCCAAACTGCAACAAAAAATAGCTGGGCGTTGTGGCAGGAACCTGTAGTCTCAGCTACTCGGGAGGCTGAGGCAAGAGAATCGCCTAAGCCCAGGAGTTGGAGGTTGCTGTGAGCTGTGTGACACCACAGCACTCTACTGAGGGTGATAAAGTAAGACTCTGCCTCTGAAAAAAGAAAAGATAAGATTTAAGTTTAAGGAATGAAATCATAAAAATTCTGGAAAAAAGTAGGGGAAAAACTGACAAAATTGGCCTGAGAAAAGATTTTATGACGAAGACCCCCTTGGCCATTACAACAACTCCAAAAATAAATAAATGGGACAAGATCAAGCCATAAAGCTTCTGCACAGCTAAGGGTACCACAACTAAACCAAACAGCCTTCAGAATGGGAGAAGATACTTACATGCTATAAATCTGACGAAGAGGGCGGCTCCTGTGGCTCATCGAGTAGGGCGCCGGCCCCATATACCGAAGGTGGCGGGTTCAAGCCCGGCCTCGGCCGAACTGCAAAACAAAAAAATAGCCGGGCGCTGTGGCGGGCGCCTGTAGTCCCAGCTACTAGGGAGGCTGAGGCAAGAGAATCGC
>CAUYON010101185.1:0-11984 GCA_963573935.1 Arctocebus calabarensis | reverse complement strand
TGTGTTCCTCGACCTTGTCTCTTGGCTCAGCTCCAAACCGTTGGCTTTCTCGCCAAATTTCTGTCCTTTAACTCTCCTTCTGGACAGGAGCGTCTGCAGAAAGCTGGCTACAGACCGCCATCTTGGCTCCTCCCCCAAAAGTATATATTTAGAACAATACACTTTCTCATTCCTAGGTTTTCTTAAGTCTTCATACAAATCAGGTATTTACACAAAAAATTTAGCATCCAAATTAAAACATGCAGTGTGTTAAAGTCACAATGAATTTAAAATCTTAATAGCAGAATAATGTTAAATATCTCATTAATAGTTTTTAAGTTGATTGTATATTAAAATGACAATAGAAACATGTATGTGCCTCACATTTTATTTTATTGGACAGAAGTGTTCTGGAAAATGGAATGTGTGGAAATGAGGGATCAGAAAAATTCTCTCTTTTCCATATCAAACTTTCCTTAACCAAGTGTAGTTCTTATACTTTTAATCTGTTGTACACATTGGGCTTCTACATAAGATTTAACCTCAGTGTTTTGTCACTGAAAGTAATGTTTAGAAATCCTCCTTTTAGGTCATAATGAGGTTTAATAAAATAATCTTATTCTTTTATTTCCAATTTGAATATGGTCCTTGGTATAGATTTTGTGGCACTTACGCTTGGAGTGGTATTCTTAGAGCTTCCTGAATGCGTGACAGTGTCTGCCATGAATATGGGAAAAATTTTGGTTATTTTTACTTTAATTGTTTATTCTTCTTGATTCTATCTTCCTTTTCCTCCTGATATTACAAGTATGTATCTATTACACCTTCTGTAATTTCCCCACTATTCTTGGATGTTCTGCTCTGCTTTTATCATTCTATTCTCTCTTTGCATTTTGATGGGGAGAGTTTTTCTTTCCTATGAACAAGATCATTGGTTTATTAGTTTGTCTTGTCCAGTCTACTGAGGAAGCCATTGGAGTTGTTATTTATTTCTGCTGGAGTATTTTTGGTTTCTAGTAGTTCCTTATACTTTTATCTTAGAGTTTTCATTTTCCTGATTATTTTATCCATCCTTTCTTACATGTTGTCTACTTTTTTCCATAGAGCCTTTGATATATTAATCATAGTATTTGAAATTTCCTGTTGATACTTCCAAAATCTGTCATCTCTGAGTTTCATTATATTTGCTTTGTGTCTTTAGAGTGATTTTCTTGACTTTTGATCATGCCTTATGGTGTTTTCTTGACAACGCACATGATGTATTGAGTAAGAGGAACTGGGGTAAATAGGTTTTTAATGTGAGGATGAAGATTCATCTGCTTAGGAGTTGGGCTGGATTGATTGTATGTGTATGAGTGTAATGTTTGATGTAGATGTAGCTTCCAGAAGTTTCAAAATCCTCCCATGTCCTTTTCTTGTTGTTCCCCTCTGATGCCTCTGTGCTTCCCTAGAAAATCCTCCTTAGAAAGATTCTGTGCCTTGTAGGTCTTTCTACTCCTATAACCCTAAGGTATGGGGGGAGAGAAACCATTCTGTAAAATTGCGCTCATATCTCAGTCTGTAAGTGAATCTGTGTCTCTGGACTGAGGCCTGCACAAGTGCTTCTTAGCTTCCCCACGACCACACCTTTAGGCGATAGAAGAGTAGAGGGTCCTGGAGTCTAATGCCCTAACTCACAGGCATGAGGCTATGCTAAAATCTTCCTAAACCCCTCACCCCAGACTAGGTTTCTGTCATGGAAAAAGCTGTGGGCATATTTCACAATAGCTACTCTTCCTTTCCCTCCACCCCCCACCAGCCAGACACAAAAGGGGTCCTCTCTGTGCCTCCTTGCTATAAGAACCTGACAGCATTTTTGGAGGTAACACTAATGAAAGTGTTATTAGTTTTATCTAACACAGGGTGGTCGGAGGAGCTTCTCTCTCACATGCTAATTCCCAGGGCCCAGAAGTCTGTCTAAGTTACCCTTCCATTTTTCTAACCACTTTACTATTTCTGGTTGGCTGTCCTCTGTCCTCAGTTCCCTGATGGGTCTAAGAAAAGTTATTGGTTTTCCATTTGTTTAGTTGTTTTTCTTGCTAATAAGCATGGGAATAATGACTTATCAACTCTATGTGTTGGAAAATGAAACTAGTATATGATTTATATAGCACTTGGAAAAATGGTGGCAATATTATGTTCTTTTGTTTTTTTTTCCTAAAAGTGTCTTTCAATTTGTATCTCCATTCTTCAGCTATGCAAAGCCACTTTATAGGATTTTGTTGTTTGGTTGTGCTTTCGTTGTTGTTGTTGTTAATTTGTTTTTATGAGACTCCTTGTTTCCCAGGCTGGAGTGCTGTGGTGCCAGCTTTGCTCACAGCAACCTCAAGTTCCTCAACTAGGTTCAAGTGATCCTCCTACCTCAGCCACCCGATTAGCTGAGACTACAGGCATGCGCCACCAAGCCCAGCTAGTTTTTCTATTTTTAGTAGACATAGGGTCTCACTCTTGTTCAGCCTGATCTGGGTCTACTGAGTTCAAGTTTTCTTCATCTCAGCCTCCAGAGTGCTAGGATTCTGGGTTATTTGCCACTTTATTGTATTTTAATCAAGAGATATTTTGCCTTCTTTCCTAGGTGTTAATTAAATAAAATATCATTTCTCCTCGTATACTAAAAGGCAAGGAAAGCTAATATTCTCATCTTTAATTTTTAATGAACCACAAACTACTGAACTTTGTGTTCTTGGAGTTGCAAAGAAGGGTAAAACAGTATTTAGGCCCTAGTGAAATTTATCATGGATTTGGAAAGACAAAACTACTCTTTTTGTAAAAAATAAACAAAAAATTACTTATTGATGAAGTTCAGAGAGTGAAACATGACTTTTAAAGCCAGAAATCATATATAGTTTGGTCTAAGTAAACATGTAGCACATGGGATCAGGATAAAAAGTGAAGACATATAATTAAAGGATCTTATTTTATAGATGAAAACATAGACAAGAAAAACTTAACCAATAGGTAATTGGTATAGCTGAAGCTAGCTGCTAATTTTTCTGATAGGCATTATTTTATCTAACATATGATTTATAATTAAAAGCTCTCATTGATACACTACCTGCATGCATGCTAGCATTTTCAGATGGCAAATCTCAGCTAAAGAAAATTTAAGAGTATTATTCAGTATTACATATTTATAAATGACTTTGGTCAGTATCACTGAGATTGAGATTACAGACTCTGTCTTCAGCAGATTGATTCACATAATTTTGACATGTGTGTGGATGAGGGGAAACTTGCCTTTTACCCCCCAAATTTGCTTCAGGATCATCTCGCAATTAGGGCAGATAAATAAGAAAAGGTTTATTTACTATGTGCGTGAGGGAGATAGTGATTACCCAATAACCCAATAGGACCCACATATTTTTATACCTGCCTTTTAGAGGGGAGGGTGAGATGAGGAATATAGATAATTCTGTTTAGGGGCAATAAATGGACACTAAGGAAGATGAATTGATACTTGGGGGGAACAAATGGATGAAAGGGGACAGATTAACTTGGAAATTAACCTGAGAGACTGGTATTATGCCTAAAATTTGGGGCAACGTACGGTTGTAGTCTTGATTTTCTTTCTGGCAGTATTTATAGTACAGAGAGAAAACAGGGGATGGAAGGAAAGTGGATTGTTCTTTTGATGGATCTGCTTGGTTATGCAGATAGGGAGAAACCCCTTCCTGGGCCTGTGGATGTCCAAGGGTCTTAATTAAAAATACTAAGGAGTCATATTTGGGGGTAAAATTTCCTGAGCTTCTTCATGTGTGATACTGACTTTGGGAATGGACATCTTTTCTTACATATGCACTTCTGAACTGCAGTCGTCAGCAAATACTGATTTCTAAATAATATTTCCAAGAATTTTTTGTCTGGCAATAACCTGGTCTATTATCCCTACCATTTTTCCTCTAGGAAATTGCAAAAATTTTAACTGCCACTTAAAAATGAGCAGTTTTTTAAATGGAAAATGTATTTAAGATATTAATTTATTTCATACTATAATAATAAAATTATAAAATATATAACAGTTAAAACATCAGCAGTAATTACTTTCAATTTCCTTTTAAATTTAGATTAGGAGCTAGAATAAACTTCTTATAACCCCTAAGTCAAACGCTGGTAAATGAAGGATTTAAATGTGGGAATTTTATGTTATACCCCAGTATGAAAATTAATTTAGCAAACCTCACCTCTTATTAATCCATAGTATGCAACTTCTGCTAATTTATACCTCCTCTGCTTTTGGTCTTATCCTGGAAAGGTAATGTAAAACAGTTTTATTAGGAATGTAGGCTCTGAGGCTGGGTATAAATCTGAATTATAATTATTATTAGCTATTGATGGAAGAACTGTTTAATATTTCTGCAAGCAATTTCCCTTTAGTATAATAAGGAGTGTTACCTATCTTATAGGGTTTTGAAAGAATTAAAGTAATAAATTCACACAATCCCCAAATAGTTGTAAACTGCCTGCTATGTGCCAAACCCGATTTTAGGTCCCGGATATACAGTAATGAAGATGATGGATAAAATCTTTACCCTCATATAATTCTAGTGGGAAAAGATCACTGATAAATGAATTCATAGCATTCTGGGCCTGGTGGTGCCTGCCTGTAGTCCCTGCTACTCAGGAGGCTGAGGCAGGAGTCTGAGGCTGCTGTGACCTAGGCTAACACCTTGGCACTCTAGCTTAGGCAACAGAGCAAGACCCTGTAACAACAACAACAACAACAACAACACCCCCAGAAACTAATTAAAAAAAATAAGAGCACATTATTGAGTTGGTTAACTTCTCTCAAATTCTTAGTTTGTAAAATTAAAAGTTGTTTTTCTGTTGTCAGTGTTTCAGCGAGGCAGCTGTCTCCTACAGCTCACGTCCTAGTGATTTACTAATTATTAAGATACCTGTGAACCATTTGATTAAGGTTTTAAATGCACATTACTGCAGTTGAGTAGTGTTCCATGTGTCATCCAAGTTTCTTTCAGTAGGAATGGTCTATCGTAGCACCTTAGTGCTATCACTGCTTCAATTATTTTTAAAGGGTACAACTAGCTACACTGGTGGGTGATTTTGGAAGCAATAAGAGATGTCAGATCTTTGTCTGGTTTTCTAAATAGATTCCCTCATCTTTCCAAGATTCAGTTTCTGTAATTGAGAGCCTTTATTTCGGGTATAAGGCTTTTTGTTCTTTATCAAGATGCAAAAGTATTGCTTGACATCCTATACTGAAAAGAATGAGAAAAATATTCTTTATGCTTTAATGTATTTGGGCTAATTAGATCCTCAATTGACATTGGGTTTTGATGCTAACAATTACAAATGCAGAGCGCAAATGGGATGACCTTAGTAACCCAAGGTATGATTTGCACATTAACTATGGAAAATATCTGCTTGCTTTTCAATGTTTCTTAAAGGTCTCATTAAAAGAAGGGAGAATTACTTCAGTTGAAGAAAACTTAGAACAAACGGGTCTTAGGAGGAGAGAGGAAAATGGGGAAAATGCAGTTCAATAATGAACCTGAAAATAGAGTGGGTTAAGGAGAAAGGTTTAATTTCCAGTTGTCTAACCCTACCACATGAATTGAGTTCTAAGCACTGGATTTAACTACAAGGAAAGTCAGAAGTAAGAAAGGGCAGCAATGCTGTGCTTTTGCCAGCGTAAGACTCTATGACTTGAGCTTTTTCTTAGAGTGGTTGAAATACCTTTCCGAACCAAATCAAATAGACTCTAAAGAAAGAAAGTCTAGTCCTGTTGATAATTCTTCATAAGATCTTTATGAATGATTTCAATAACAGTGGGTGCTGGTTTTGGAGAACCACTAAACTGACATTTTGAATGAAATTGCTAAGTCTTAGAAATCTCTTCAATGACAGTTTTGGTTACATAACTTTCTTATACAATTGAGCATTGTTCGGAAACAGCAATTTTGAAATATCATCTCTGCAACAAATTATCTTGGGTCACTTTACCGAGCTTCTGTGAACCTCATTTTCTGGCCTGTTATCAAAGAGATTATTTTATTTACTAATTTTTCATCAGAAGGACACCTATGCCTGATTTTTTTCTCCAGTTGAGTCCCCTATCTCTAAAACCAAGTGTGTGGGAAAGGTAGCAAATTTTAGTTCAACTCCAGAAGAAGGTTGAAATTTCTTAGAGCCAAGTGCTCATTGTAATTGACCCAGCAAATTAAGACAATAAAGGAAAAATTGTACTGAGTGCTAAAAACAGTGAGTTTCCTTTAGGGACTGAATACTAGCCTGAGGACATTGAATCACGAATACTCAGTTCAAATGCTTTTTTCTCTGGGAAGCTTTTCCAGATAAAATACTGGGCCTGAATTAAATGCACCTTCCTAATTAAAGCCAAGTACATGCCACTATTATAGCACTCAGTGCTTTGCATTGTAATTAGAGTTTTAAATTGTATCTTTTTCAGTACACTTGGAGATTCTTAAGGCAGGGCTTACATTTTAGTGTAATTCTAAATCCTGAGAACTAGAGCTTAGCTTTGTACATATTATACATGAAATAAATGTTTACTGTCTGATTGAATGAATGAAAGAATTAGGAATAATGAATTACATAGGAAAGAAGAAATGGGTGAATTACTGATTTTGTTAGGACAGACACAATAGCACAATCATTATGATTGACAGATGTAAGAAAGACATTGATTATTATTTGAGTATTACACCAGGATGTCTGCATTTTATAAAGCTCTGCAAAGACATTGGGTCATGTAACTTTGTGCCAGAATCCTGGGTTTCTACTCTGTAAAATTCTATACATTTTACCTATGGTTGAGGATTATTACTAAAGTAAATAAGATGATAATTTTTAGTTAGTTCTTAATATATTCTCTGATTTATAATAAATGAATAATAAATGTTTTTAAAAAATGTTACATAGTTTATATAGTTCCTGTTTTTAAGTTACAAAGAATCTGATAAACATTTGTTGTAAAGTACTCCCAATTCGTAGGCTTAGGGATAGAGGCATTCTTTTTTTATTTATTTTTATTATTTTTATTTTTATTAAATCATAATTGTGTACATTGGTGCAATCATGGGGCATAATGTGTTGACTTCATATACAATCTGAAATATTTTCATTGAACTATTTAACATAGCCTTCATGGCCTTTTAATCACTATATGAAGACATTTATATTCTGCTTTTAGTAATTTTTACTGGTACCCTTCTAAGATGCACCGTAGGTGTGATCCCACCAATCACCTCCCTCCACCCATCCTCCCCCATCTCTTCCCCCCTTGCCCCTTTCCCCATTTCTTGTGCTATAACTAGGTTTTAGCCTTCATATGAAAGCTATAAATTAGCTTCATAGTACGGCTGAGTACATTGGATACTTTTTCTTCCATTCTTGAGATACTTTGCTAAGAAGAATATGTTCCAGCTCCAAGGGATAGAGGCATTCTAACATCTGTTCTTGGTTTTGCTAGAGAAGTGAATAAGAAATGTGATGAATGAGTTGTCTGAAGATTGGTTTTAGACAATAGATGCTCTCTTCCTTTGTAGAATTTATGTCAAAAAATTTAAAGCCGTGTAAGTTATCTATTTCATTTGATTTTTTTTAAGTGGTGGTAATGTATTTAGGGTTAAGATACATCAAGTGTCTGGCATTTTATCCATTTTTAGGGTAAAAACAGTTCAATATTTTATGCAATGAATGGAATTTATTTTATTTCAACGTTAAGAATTCTATAGCAAAAGATGCATTCTGGGGATGACAATTGTAAAAAAGAGAAAGGAAGCCCTGCTTCTGAGGCAATTTTTAGAATCCTTTGAGGTAAGGCTGTGCTCTCTGTGTCCTGTGGACCATAGGTGGTTGCATAGATAGGTGGGAAGAAAAAAAAAGTGCAGAAAGTTGGAAGTGGAAATCAAACTTTATTGATCCCCAGTAGGTTTCTTTTTATTACAAACTTTTCAGCTCTTCCAAAAGTCTGAGCCAATTGAAGTGATTTCACAAATGACATTTCTTGTGTGTTTGCTTTATTCAGGAAGAGCAAGAAGTGAAAGCATTTTCCCTAACCTAAGCCGTAGAAAGACATATTACTTTTTATTGATATTGTATTTTAGTTAATGTTGAAGATAAGCATTGTATTATTACTCATGGGATTTAACAGAGAACTGTATGCTGGAGATGAAAAAAATACAATACCATCATGTTCATTCAACAAAACTTCCTGACCATGTCTCATGTACATCACCTTATAGTACAGAAATCTGTGAAGATCACAATCTTCAGATTAAAGAGCTTATATTGGATTAGAAAAGTCAAAAAATAACGGAAAAGTAACAAGAAAAGACTAAGAAAGGGCTACTGGTAAAATGTTTGTAGAAGTGGAGAGAGATTACTTTTGTCTGAGAAATTCATTATTTGATAGAAAACATGTAGCTATAGATATGAAATATAAAAGTATACATTAATAAAGATTGCCTCAGTTTGCATGTTAGTAGTTATTTACTGCTTCAAAGTATTTTTAAGGTAACATGTAAGCAATGTATCCTGCACCAGTGTGATTTTTTTCTGTCTTTTACATGTAAAAAAAAAGCTCAGTGAAGTTACATTCACACAAAGCATGTGTCTCTTCATGCCAGTTCCAGTCCAGCAGAACTGTTATGTAACTTTAAGTTGCCAGTTCCATTTATGAATACATGTTCTTAACTGGAAACTGGAGATAACAGTGGTTGCCTCATACAACAAGTATCAGTCATGATACTGTCAACTCCGGACCCCAGAGTGGAGGCGTATATAAATAACATAGACATGGATGGTTTCTCACCCAGATGGCTTGAATATAAATGGCTCCAGGTCAGGTTCTGCTTCTTATCATTACCACCAAAGCCTCAGGAGTATTTTTTTATGTTCATTATTCCATTTTTATGGTTTTTATGACATCTTGTCTTCTGTTCCATGGGAAGAGAAACATCATACAAGCATCATGCCCAAACACAGCCATGGAGAAAGCGGGTACCATGCTCGTCATGCACCTGCTCTCCCAGATCCATTCTTGACCCTCTTCTGTCCATTCTGTAGCCAGAAGAGTGACGTAAATGGACTACTTTTGTTAACTGGGACTCTTTTGATTTGTTTCAGCTAATGAAATCAGGGGGTTAGAAGTGGAAAGGTGAGTGATGTTGGGATATTTATCCCCTATTGCTCCCTCTTTGGCAGGTGACTGTGGGTTACTGGTTTATTTAACACTTAGATAGCCCTCTCAGCCCCGCTGCTCTGACCAGAACTCATAACTGCATCCTCACTTGCCGTTCAAAGCAGCTCTGCTCTTGAAATCCTCCAATTACTGCACTATGTCTTGTTCACAATAGGTTATTTATGAAACAAATACAGAAAAAAATGAAAAAAACTTCTTTGTACTACTAAAAGCAGTAACAAGGAACCTAATTAAAGAATTAAAGATAGTTCATAATTAGTTGTGATATAATATATACATATTATATATTATATGTTTTATAGCAAGAGAGAAATCTGTTATAAAGCTTGAAATCTGTATTTTATTATAAAAAAATAATGCTCTCTAACATTGATTGGCCCCATGATTTAAATTTTTGGACACTAAACAAATTCCAAATGAGATTTCCCACTATCTCTTCTGAAGAATAGATTTAAGAAGTAAATACAGGGCTATTTTCTCTATTCTAGTTGCATTGAAAACTGATAGCAACATATTTCCTGGCCCTGTGTTAAACACTACTGTTACAAAGCAAAAAAAAGTTAGCAATCTCCTCTAAAATCTTCTTATTCTTAGAACACTGGGAAAAGAACTGAAATATCTTATTTTTAGGGTCTGCACCCATAGCTCAGTGGTTAGGGTGCTAGCCACATACACTGGGGCTGGCACATTCAAACCTGGGCCAGGGCTGCTAAACAGCAATGACAAATGCAACAAAAAAAACAGCCAGGCATTGTGGCAAGCGCCTGTAGTTCCAGATACTTGGGAGGCTGAGGCAAAAGAATCAATCCAGTGGTTCTCAACCTTCCTAATGCTGCAGCCCTTTAATATAGTTCCTGTGGGTCACAGCCCACAGGTTGAGAACCACTGGCTTAAACTCTTAAGCCCAAGAGTTTGAGGTTGCTGTGACCCGTGACGCCATGGTACTCTACCGAGGGCAACATAGTGAGATTCTGTCTCAAAAAAAGAAAACAGAAAACCTTATATTTTAAGGTAATGATTTGCTGATTATCGAGACTTACTTCAAAATCCACTAAACTAAAACTATTATATTGTGTGCTTCCTGGTCTCAACCAGTTTTTTACCTTGTAAAATCTACTTTAGCTTCATCAACCCTGGTACCTAAGACCCTTAAGTGAACTTACCCGGCTTTATCCCTCCTAGAGACTACTAAGATTCTCAAGAATCTTTTACGGCACTAGGTCTAATAACTCAGTCTTGTTTGGTCAATATTTTTCTTCTGGTAGAATTTTAGAGGGTCAACATTTGACGGCCTCAACCTTACACTGAGCTGTTTTGGCATCTTGCTACACCCAGATAGAGAATGCAGATCTGAGAATAAAAGTCAACAAGTTAGAAGTGTGAAGAAGTAGAGCAGTCCACCATGTGAATTTTAGATTTTAGGAGTGAGTCAAGTGTAGGGAAGGTTACTTAGAAAACACACACACACACACACACACACACGCACCCAACCCAGAGTGGTTTATAAGTATTTGAAAGCATGGTTTTTTGCTTATTAACATTGTCTCAGAGCTCCAGCCCCTACCAGATTAGGGATAGTAAGAAGATACAACTCTAGTGTACTTTACTAGAAAAGGGAAATTAGATTAAGATTGATGTACCTCAAGCTGACTTTTGACTGCAGATATAAAAGGTATTCACCTACCCGCAGGATGGAATTTGAACAGAGCAACCTACAATACCCTCATGTTTTTTAGGCATTGTTTAATAATGAAGAGCAGGCATCCTCAAACTTTTTAAACAAACATTTTAAACAGGGGGCCAATTCACTGTCCCTCAGACCGTCAGAGGGCCGGAGTATAGTTTAAAAAAACAACTATGAACAAATTCCTATATACTACACATATCTTATTTTGAAGAAAAAACAAAACAGGAACAAATACAATTCACACGAACGCATGTGACCTGTGAGCTGTAGTTTGAGGACCTCTGATGAAGAGAGAGGAGGAACAAATAAAATATTCAATTTTTTAAAAAGACTTTGTAACTAGAATAGACTAGAACCTCAACAATGAAATCATCTGGGAGCTTTTCAATGAGAATAAAGTCCAGGAGAACTTATAGATAGGGATTATTATTTATTTGACTTGGTTTACAGCCTACTTGCAATATGCAATAAGGATTGAGAACCCCAGAGCTGGAACAAAGGTGGGAAAAGTACAGCTTGTGGGCCAAGTCAGCTTTAACATCTTTTGGTGGACAACTCTGTCTGTGGCTCCTTTTAAGGTTTAGATAGCAGACTTGAATAGTTGGGACAGAGACTGTATGACCTATGGAGTCTAACATATATGATATCTAGACCTCCACAGAAAACACTTGCTGACACTTGATCTAGAAGCTTTAGAGGAAAGACATATTTTTTTTATAATTTTATTGAATCATAATTGTGTACATTGATGCAATCATAGGACACAATGTGCTTCATATACATTCAGAAATATTTTTATTGTACTGTTACAGATAGCCTTCATGGCATTTTCTTGATCACTATATAAAGACATTGATACTCTACCTTTAATAAGTTTCACCAGTACCCTGCTAAGATGCACCGTAGGCGTGTTTCCACTAATTGCCCTCCCTCCAACCATCCTCCTCCCTCCTCTCCCCTCCCTTTCCCCTTTCCCTGTATTCTTGTGCTATAGTTGGGTTTTAGCCTTCATATGAAAGCTATAAATTAGCTTCATATTAGGGCTGAGTACATTGGATATTTTTTCTTCCATTCTTGAGATACTTTGCTAAGAAG
>CAUYON010101183.1:0-24376 GCA_963573935.1 Arctocebus calabarensis | reverse complement strand
AGCCAGCTGAAGAGCCAGCGGGCTGGATGACAGGCAAGGAGGGGGACCTCCAACCTCCACCAGAGGCTCCAATTGCCAAAAAGGCTGGACAACTGCTGAGGAGACACCTGTGCCTTGGTGTCTCCTTCACTTTACACTTAGGACAAAATGTGGACCCCCCATTTCCTATGCCTAGGTCAATTTCTTGTGAATTTCCTAGGCCTCATTTCTATGAATGGACTGTATCCATTCATTGATACATTCATTCACCTTGCCCCCCGCGGAAGGGACTGTATTCATTCGTTTCCTGGCCAAGGAACCCAGACACCTATATATACACCCCGAGACTAAAAGCCTAAAGGAGGAGATGGGGAAAGACAGGGAGAGAAATGGAGAGAGCTTCTCTCTCCCCACTAGAATTCTCTCCCTCTACCAGGAGCTTTAGTGTTTTCTGTATTCTTTTCTGTAAATAAATACTGTCTTACCACTGGGGGTGGGGGGGAATAATGTAATGAAGAATAATAAAATACATGTTAAAAAAAAATCTCAATTTCCCACATTTAAATAATTAAACACTGACCATGTAGTACTGATATGTCACATCTCAAAATGCTTTGTAAGCCTTTTTCTCATACATTCTAGTAGGGCTTATTTGTAGGGATTTTGCCATGCCATGTACAGGATTAAAACTTCTAAGTTCTTTGAGGTAGAAAAAAATCAGTCAAAATGTATATGCTTTCAAAACAAAATGTGACCTGAGATTTGGGAATCAACTTTTATACATGTAGACAAGTGTTAATGCTTGAAAGAAATAATGTAAAATGAAATCAGTTACGATATTACCATCATGTACCTTTGTTCTCTTTCTTTGTTCTTTTTACCCATTCAAAGAAAGAGAAGAAATAATGCACTGGGGTTCCTGGATGAAGAGGGTCTAGCCACCTGTCACGGTCAGTCAATACACAGAGACAGGGATAGGTCCACCAAAGGATTTATCACAAGGACGGGATTCTGGAGAAGAGAGTAGCCTCTCCAAGACTATTCTGATCTTCTATTTCCAAAATTACAGTGTATACATTTTAAGTTTAAAGTGAAGACCATGTGAACCGTCATCTAAATAATCATCAGCAGAACCCATGACCCATAGTAAATTATAATCAGTACAATCCATGACCTAAAACAACATTTAATTCAAAAGTTCATCTCCTAAATCAATCCACCTAAACTACTCAAAATAGGCATCTTTAAGGTGGGAGTTAAATTTCCCAAACAGCAAGAATGGGAGATAGGGGGCGAGGTCAGGCAGGACTCAAACTGGCCAGACCAGCTGCATCATGTGGGCCCTCGTCTGACAGACTCGCCTTATTTCTACACATGTGCTCTCACTGGTAGCATCACTTTTAAACTAAGAGTAGCCAGGGGGGGAAAAAAAAGCAAAAAACTGAATAAATGCTTCATCCAATTGCCAATCTGCAATAAAACCACTGTTGCTACTTCAAAAGGCCTGTAGATTGATTAGGAAAGAGTAATGTTGTAGGAACTTCTTTCAATTTAGATCGAGTCCTAAAACGTACTTTTGTTCGGAACACTATCTACTTCTTGTGCAGTAAAACAGTCCAAGATGTGGTGTCACAATCCCAATAGCTACTTAACCAGATCTGCACTGGTTAAGCAGCTGTGTGCTGCCTAATCCATATTAGCTCCACACCTAATAAACTACACACCACTGTAATAAAAACTGCAGACAAGGCATAACTTTAACTTATGTACTGTCTTATGAGTAGTTCTTAGATTTATTTTTCTGAAGAATGTTCAGAAACACATTTCAAGTTCCATGGTGACATCTGAAAACTGGCAGTTGAAAAAAATTATCAACCCCTTAATTTAATGTAAGGTAAGTGGATACATTCCACACGCTAGAGCTTCCATAAAAGTATGTGGAATGTGTGGGAACACAGGGAAGGTAAGCAGAGACGATTCCAGAGAAGAGCGGCGGGTGGCAGAGCCCAGCTGCCCACAGCCCTGGCTGAAGGCTCGTGCACGGGTACAGGAACCTTGCTCCTTGGGCAGTTGCCCAGGCAAGGTGAAAACTGTGTCGCCTGGGATTTACCTGACATATCTAGTATTTACAAGAAAATAAAGCTATCTTAATTTGGGATAAAAACAAATTTGAGGTCTTTCTGGACCTGAGTCAGTCCACAATTGGCATAATTTTATAAACATAAATGTGAACATTTTAGCCCAAGTTATGAGACAAACAGGTTTCATTCTACTGTCATGTTATTTATTTCTAATCTTAACTGGGAGATGTTGAATAATTAACATAAAAAATAAACTTAGAGACCAATTTATAGTCTAATACTCAAGAAGTACGAAATGAATTAACCTTGTTTGCATCCTATCCAATGTGCCAGGACATTGAACTCTGTATTTCTGTACTATCCATGGAAGACTAAATTTCTTGACTACCTTCTGTGGCTCGTAGTGATCTTATAGAGGTCTGTAGAAAAAGTTTAGGTGGCTTAGCTTTATTGATACTTATCATATTATAAATTTTAAATCAGACCTTTTATACAAAATACTTAAATAACAATCCTAAATCCATGACATATGAACATAATTAGTATATTTTGTGAAAAATAACTATTTTTAAATAGATGTATCAATTCCTTAGCCTCTTTCAGGCATGATTTAGGCTGGACAGCATATACGTTTGTCTATTATGTGTCCAAATAAAGCAGGAGATAATGTTGACTGTTTACAGGCAACCACTGAAGTTTTCATGTTATTTTAGGAGAGTGTGTGTGTGGGGGGGTGTTTGTATGATAACGAGTGAATCAAACTAGAAAACAAGGAAATTGGCATCACATGCACAATAGTGCATTCCTTTTGTATAGACGAGGCTGAAGTCAATAAATATGTAGTTATTTTAAATGTCTGTCAGTTATCACAGTTTTAACTGGATTATGTGACACTTCTGTCAGAGGGTGGTATACATAGAATACTAATTAACATTTTAGTTAATAAAATGATAATTATGTGTGCTACACTCTGGTAGCGTCTATGCTATTCTAGCTTCCAAACACCTAAGACTAGTTGACAGGTACATTCAAAACACAGTAATGAAAGCAAGGATCATCTGTATGTTCTATATCAATTATCATACAGCGATTCAAATTTAATCACATGGATGATTGATGTAGGTTCTCAACTTCTATTCAACTATTTAACTTCTTTGTTTCCTTGGCAAACAAACAAATAAACACTCCAAAGCTACTGATGTGGGGTGGGTTCTCAGCTGGCCTCTAGTCTCCGTTCATGCTCATAGTAATACAGGGTGTCCATAAAGTTTGTGCACAAGTTTAAAATAGTGTGCCATTTTAAATTGCACACGAGCTTTATGGACACTCTGTATATGCTATTTTACTACAATTCTTTTTTTTTTTTTTGAGACAGAGTCTCACTATGTTGCCTTTGGTAGAGTGCTATGGTATCACAGCTCACAGCAACCTCCAACTCTCGGGCTTAAGTGAGTCTCTTGCCTCAGCCTCCCAAGTAGCTGGGACTATAGGTGCCTGCCACAATGCTGGGCTATTTTTTGTTGCAGTTGTCTTTGTTGTTTAGCTGCCCAGGGCTGGGTTTGAACCTGCCACCCTCTGTGTATGTGGCCGGCACTATAACCACTATGCTACGGTTGTCGAGCCTGCAATTCCTGAGCTTCATATTCTCAAGACCCCTTTATACTCCTAAAATTATAGGTGACTATAAAGAATTTTTATTTATGTGGCTTATATTTATTGATATTTATCATATAAATTTTAAATTGGATGCTTTGTAAAAATATTTAAGTAATATTGCTAATTCCATTATATAGAAATATAAGTAGCATATCTTATGAAAAGTGAGTATGGTTTAAAACATCGATAAGAGTAGTATTTTACAGTATTTTGCAAATCCACTTGATATATGGGTTAACACAAGACAGCTGGATCTTCCTACCCACTTTCACATTCGATCTTCTTTATGTCATCACATATTAAGTAGCCTCTTGAAAACCCCACTGTATACTTGTGAGAAAATGAGAGTAAAAAAGATAGATAATGTTCCATTATTGTTATGAGTATAGTTTTTACCCTTTCTGATCCTTGTATCACACTTTATCCCTACTGTATTGTATAAAAAAAAATTAATCACCATGAGATAATTACAATAATGGCACCATTTATAAACTGCTACTAAGATATAGAAAGGAATTACAAAGTGCATACCACTTGAAGATGTTCATGAGGTAAAGAAGAGCAATAGCACTTGAGGTGGACAGAAGCACATGGGGAAAGGGATGGGGCAAGAAATAGTGTGGAAAAATAGGAAGAAACTCCATAGAAACTAAGCAACAGATGAGACTAGTAGAGTTTGGATAGACTCAAAAGATTTCTGTATAGCTTGCTTAACAGAAATGTAGATTGTATTTAAGTAATATACAGATGTTTCCAGAATTTCTGTCCTTGGTCTTGGAGTTTGAAGAATGAAAGCACAGACCACAAGATTAAGGGACATGACAGAATTTTTTGATAGGGAGAAAGACTGAGAAGCATGATAAGCAAAAGTGTCAGAAGAAAAGGGGGGAAAATAGAACCTCTGGCAGCACAGGGGGGAACTCAGGTGGGAAGCCCCCAGTCTTTAGTCTAGGAGGATTAAAGGCTGCTGGCAGAGGGTATTGGGATAGTGTGTCACAACTGGCCAGACTCTGTGGGCAGAAATTAATCCTAAAATGATCCTAAAATTGATTGAAGACTAAAACAAGTTTATGAATTTTGCTCACCTATCTCAGTGCTATAATAATAAACAATTATTATTATCATTGTTATTACTATTCTCATGTATATATTTTAGATATTATTATTATTTTCATGTGTATGTTTCAGATATTACTCTGGCTGCAGAGAGGAGGTGGGATGGGATGAAGGAGATAGAGAAAGAGCCAATGAGAGATTGTCTGAATTTTGATAATTCTCCTGAAGAGAAATGATTGGGATTTGCTCAAAATGAGATATCCAGGAAAAGTAAGGTCTGAGAGAACAAAAGTTTTCTCATAAAAGCCTCAAGGACATACCTACAAAGTTCTCCCTGTAGTGACTCAGCTCTTGGGAATTTGTAAAAACTTAACGTCCTCTGACTTTGAAAGTAATGCCTGCTTCTGCCTCTGTAAAAGCCCCCAGCCTTCTCCAGCATAATTCAAACTGACCAATGAGCAGGGTACTCAGGGACCAAAAACCCTTGACTGGAGATAAAAGGGAAAAGACAGAGCCAGTCAAGAAGCAAGGCATTTTTGGATTCTAGTCTGCTCTGGCTCTGCCAGCTGAAACAAAGCCCGTTCCTCTTTTAAACATGGGTGTTCTGGTGTTCTTTCTCTCCACCGGGCCTCATCTTCCTGCAACATAAACTAAAGTGGTTGCAGAGAGGCTGGAAAAGAGGGGCTGATGCTGAAAGACACTAGAGATACTGAAATAATAGGATTTGGTGACATCTTGGATAGGAGAGGAAGACTTCTGCCTTATTTTTTAAGTCTTTTTATCTGGATCAATTGATAAAACAATGAAGTCACTAATCAAGATTTAGAATAAAGCAAGATTTTTGCTTTGTTTTGTTCTGTTTTGCAGAAGGAGAGGTAAAGGAAAATGAATTTAAATCATGTAATTGTGGAAGGCACTAAAGAGTAAGGCACTGAACCATGGAGAATACAATAGACTTGAATGAGATGAATAGTTAATCAATGAGCCACTTTCATGAGGTAAGGAGATGAAAGTGGATGAAGACAGAGGAGTAAGGAATGAGGTGCTAAATGATTGACTCTTCTCTGCAGGGAAGATATTCCTCATCCTGAGTTTTCTCTGTGGTATGTGGCCCAAACACCTACTCAGGTCCTAGGCCTCTTCCTTCCCTCCATCTCATTCCCATGGAACCTGCTCACCCTGGAGCCCTGCTGATTCTACCTTAAATCTGCTTCGTCCTCTCCACCCCCACAGATACTGTCTTAGTTCAGAATTAAATTTCTGCTGCAGATTCAATATCTGGTCCCTCTTCCTTCCACCTTATTCCCCTTTAACTGAGGAGAATGTATTATTTTTCATCCAAACCACAATGGTTTTGAAAGTGAAAGGGTGCTATCTATACAACTGTTTTCAAAAAATTAAGTATATTTTTCAAAAATAAACCTGTTTTCAAAAAATTAAGTATATTTTTGAAAAACCAATATGAATATGTTGAGCAAAAGAAACCCAACTTGAAAGGATCCATGTTGCATGACTCTGTTTAGATATGATCACTGAACACATAAAACTGATCTTGTTGATAGAATTATGAAGAGTGGGCTAGAGATTGACTGGCAGGAAGTGTGAGGGTGATTCCAGAGTGATAAAATATCTTACGTGGTAACTGGAGCTGAATTTACATGGTATGTAAATGTGACAAGAAGCCTGTTTCCATTTATGACATCTGACTGCTGCTGAGGCAGAAAAGTAAAGGCAGAGCTAAAGATCTTTCCTGGCCACTCTGTACAGGCATTAGCCAAACAGTCTGTAACACTCCACTGTAACAAATGTCTCTGTTATCTGTATATCTTTCTCTTGGAAGGCGCTGGGCCTAGATAGTAACCTTACAACTTCCTTAGTCTTCCTTCGCCCTTGAAGACAGGTAGCCCGCCCGGAGTCAAGGGCGCGGGCAGATCTGTCCTTTCCTCGAGTGACTTTCACGTTTGTCACGTACCTCACATCCTTTATGACTCTCACGTGCACCCTAGCCCTAAAAAAATGTATAAAAGAAAGGCAAGAGATTGGGTCGGTGGGCTCAGTTTTTAGGACACTAGTCCGCTGAGTCTCCAGGACGGAATAAACTCGCTGCTTCCTCTATTGACTGGTGCCTGGAGTCTTCTGTCTGCGTTGGTTTTCCTGCTACACTGCCATCTTTTAAGCTTCACCCCTTAAAAGTTCATCCTCTCATGACCCATGTCCTAGGTGATCCCTCCTGTGGCGTGGGCAGGATATTCTAGCCATACAAGCCTCTGCTTCCATGCAGGAACTCTCCTCCCAGCCCCAGCCCTAACAATAATAAAAACCCAGGCTACCTTTCTTTTCTTGTTCTCTCAGGCCACTTAAAAACTGCTTGAACTTGAAAGTGAAAACAACATAACCTAAAAATTTGTTCCCTTATATTAATTTTAACTTAAAAATAATTAAAAAATAAAAATAAAAAATAAAAGTTACTTGAGTGGCCTGGCTTGCTTTCTCTAGAGAACTAAAGTATATAGGTAATAAACCTTTGCATATCCTCTTGATGTGTGTGTGTCATCATTGTCTCTACATCCAAACCAAATTTTGGGTGAGAGTTGTAGGGGTAAGGTGAAACATGCCCTTTTCCCAGAAAGTCTCCTGCAAAGATCAACTCACAGTTAAGGCAGCTTAATAAGAAGAAAAGGTTTGTTATTTTGTGCATGGGGAGAATTACAGAATGATCACCCAATATCACAGTAGGATCCAGATATTTTTATACTTGGCTTTTATAGGGGAAAAGGAGATGAAGAGTATAGATAATTCTGTTCAGAGAACATAAATAGTTGCTAGGGAGGATGAACAGATACTTGGGAGAATAAATGGAGGTGGAGGGGGGAGGACTAACTTGTAAATTAACCTGAGAGACAAGTGTTATATTTAAGATGAGTTGAGTCAGGTCTGGTTGCATTCTTGATTTTCTTTCCTACAAAATAGTAAGATGAGAGGGAGGGGAAAATAAGTCAATTGTTCTTTTGATGGACCCACCTATGCAGATAGAGGGAAAGCCTCTTCCAAAGGCCTCTTAATGCAGATAGAGGGAAAGGCAGATAGAGAGAAAGCCTTTCCAAAGGCCTTAGTTCAAAATATCAACGAGTCATATTTTGGGGTGAAATTTCCTGAGCTTGTTCAGGGTCCATGCCTCTGCAAGTGCTCATAATAATAAATTTGTCAAAACACCATTGTTCTTGATAGCATATGGTTAAATTTAAACGTGAAGAAAGAATACTGGAGAGACCAAATATTTTTGCTTTTTCCTTAAAACTCCCTTCCTTACCTCTCCTCAGGCTGCCAGATCATTCTACAAAAGAATGTATTATGGAAATTAACCATATAGATTCTATGTCATGGAAGAAAGGGATCATTATGACAAGCCGAAAGAAAATATCAATGGTCTTATTGACTAAAACCAGTCAGTATCTTTGGAATATAAGAGAAGAAAAACACTGCCATTTGTCATACCAGATGTGGTTCCTTTATACATCAATGTCTTCGAGGACATTAAGGATTCTTGCTTGCTTGCAATTTGTGCATATGAGAGTGCCTGTCATGCTGGCACTCAGCTGCAGCTGAGAACCAGTCAGGCTGGGCCAACATGACATACACAGCTGGTCTGGTAAGTGACCTTTACCTATGGTCTCCCATACTAATTGTCTTGCAAATTTAACTCCCACCTTAAAGATGCCCAACTTGAGTAGTTTAGGAAGATGATTTAGGAGATTAACTTTTGAATTGGAATGTTGTTTTGGGTTGTGGGTTATGCTGATTATTCTTGCTTAAGATAAAAATTAGCATTGTTTTTAATTTGAACTTTCATATATAAAATGGCGATTTTGGAAGAACAAAACATTCTCAAGAGAGGCTACTCTCACGACTCTCCAGAACCGCTGGCCTTCTGACAGGTAAAGTTTGGTGGACCTATTCCTGTTTCCTCTTCACAATGGCTGACAGCGACAGGTGCCAGACTGCTTCATCTGGTAACATGTACAATGTTATTTTTTAAATATGAAGACCAGGTTTCTCAGCAATTTTTTTTTTCTCATTTGAGATTTTCTTTTTATCAATTAAGTTGTTGAAATTAGTCTAATATTGTTTATAATACTATTCTGTTCTCTTTTTTTAACAAGTGCAACAAAGTCTAAATAATTAGTAAGAACATTCTTAAATAGTATTATTTTTAAATGCTACATTTATTTTATACCTGTGAGAGAGGATATCTGGGAAATGTAAGGTATGAAAGAATGAAAAGACTTCTCACCGAAGCCCAAGGACATTCCTGCAAAGTTCTCCCCATGGTGACTCAGCTTTTAAGACTTTGTAGAAACCTAGCTTCCTGGGAACTTGAAAGTAATGCTAGCTTCTGCTTTTGTAAATCCCACACCCACTTCCTAGGTGTGCATTTTTCCTGCACATGATTTAGAATGTCCAATGAGGAAAATATGGTAATTCCTTTGTCTGTTTACTTGCAAGTCCCATAAAAGGACAGCTCCAGAGCTGATCAGGGATTTCGG
Source organism: Arctocebus calabarensis (assembly GCA_963573935.1). NCBI lineage: Eukaryota > Metazoa > Chordata > Mammalia > Primates > Lorisidae > Arctocebus > Arctocebus calabarensis. The sequence continues at coordinate 15,060 of CAUYON010101183.1, read as the reverse complement.
TCATTTTGGACTCTAGTCTGAGGGCTCCTCCAGCTGAAATAAAGCCCTTCCTCCATATTGTGTAGTTCAGGTGGTTCTTTCTCTCCACTGGGCCCTTGTCTTCCTATAACATTTCTGGTTCCATGACCGGGAAGTGAGACCACCCACAGAAAGAATAGGCTCTGATTCAACCTAGTGATTGCCACCAACCCTCTAGGGTTCCATTGGGAGACGTGAACATTAAGCATGCCAGGGATGGCAGTTCGCCTCCCTGTGTGGACACCTTGAAGGGGCAGAGAGAGGACTCCCTCAGTGGGACTTCCAGGAGGAACTGGCACCTGCACTGGGACACTTCTGAATCATGGAAGGACCAGTCTGGGTGAAGTGAGCAGAGCCTGATCACCTCCCAGGGACTCCTTAGTGAATCTCAAGGTGGTAAGAGTGGGAAGCTGAGGCTTCCCAAATTAGGAAATAGGGTGGAATTACGTGAGGAGTGCTTGGAGACTGACTGAAATGGATGATGATGAGTGGGGCTCCACCTCCCCTGACAGGTAGAAGCAGTTGTGTGATTATCCCCTGCCCTCATCCCCCTTTACTCCATCTGTGACATATTTGTCATTTGTCTGAGGGAGGAAATGGAAAACACTGCAGGGAAGCACACCCCACTGGAGACTATGTTGAAACATTTTAAGAATAGGTTTACGGGAGACTATGGGGCAACTATGTTCCCAGGGAAACTGAGAACTTTGTGTGAGTAGGAATGGTCAACTTTTGAAGTGGGATAACCTGGAAAAAAGAGCTTAGAAAGGCAATACTACAAAAAGGTGTGGTCTGTCATTACTAGGGACTCTGGGCACCTTCCATGGCCATCCCACCTGCCATTCACCACAGCTCCCAGACGCCCCTCACTGGCCATTGTCTGGTGGCACAGCCCCTCCTCTCCCCACCCCAGTGGTCGTAGGGGGATCCCATGCTGTGGTGGGGGATGCTGAGGTGGAGGGGCCCAGGTGGGACCTGGTCTCCTATAGTGGGGCTGGGTATGGGGGGGGCAGTGTCAGCAGTGACACAATTGGCCACCAGGTTCTGGTCCTACTCTGATGCACAGAGAGGCCAAATCTCCCAGGTGTCTAGGACAGGGAAGCACTCTGCCTGACCCAAGAAACCTCTGCCATTAGAAATTCCTGAAATACTCCCCACCGAGCCTGAAGATATGGAATCCCCATCTTAGACCCATGCCCCAATTAGAGTGACGGCCAAACTGGAGCAGCCCCCATCTCTTGATTATGCCACCTGGTTTAAAGAAGCCATTAAAGTCCCTACTCCCCTTTCCACAAGGCTCTGCCCATGCATTCCCCAGGCAGTCCAAATGCTGAGGGAAGTGTGGAGCCCAGAAACAATGGAGAGACAATGGACTCTGAGGAACGAGTTGCAGGAGGCTGCAGAGTTCTAGTATATCAGCCCATCACCACTACAGACCTCAATTGGAAGCACTATACTCCCTCCTAAACTAAAAAGTCCCAAACTCTCCGTGACTTAAAGCAGTCTCTTTCAGACCCACAACCCGGCATAGGTCGACTGCCACTAGCTCCTCCTCACTCTTATATCGAGGAGAGACACTGGCTGGTCCAGACTGCCACCAAGTGGTTAGAAGAAAGCACTCCAGAGGATGCCTAGGTCCCAGGGAGTTTGCCCAAAACTCTCTGCCCAAGGAAAATCCACTCTGGGACCCAAACAATACGGATGAAATGAGCCGGCTGAAAGGGTACAGAGAGGCCATCTTCCAGGAGTTGCAGAAGGGAAGCCAGAGAGCCACGAATGTGTGAAAGTGGCTGAGGTCATGCAGAGGCCAGATGAAAGCCTTGGGGATTTCTATGAGCGACTGTGTGAGGCAAATTGAATTTACACTTCCTTTGATCCTGAAAGTCAGGAAAATCAGAGAAGGTAAACTCAGCTTTCATAAGCCAGAGTACTGAAGACATCAGGTGTAAGCTCCAGAAATCACCATAGGGGGGTGAGAAGGAGCCAATACAAAGAGACTTAAAAAAGCTAAAAGAAGAACTGCAGGCAGCCCCTGCATTAGCCCACCCTGACCTGGCCAACCCTTTTGAACCATACATATCAGAAAGAAAGAAAATGGCTGTGTGAGTGCTCACCCAGAATATAGGATCTTGGGTAAGGCCAGCTGCTTATCTCTCTAAGCAACTTGACAGGGTTTGAAAGAATGGCCCCTATGCCGAAAGCACTTGCAGCCACCGCCATGCTGGTGCGGGAGGCTGATCAGTTGATTATGGGACAAGACTTAAGAGTCCAGGTACCACACAGTGGTGATCCTGAGGAACACTAAAGGGCACTCACTATTGATGGACTAACTCATGCTCACCAAATATCAAAGCCTACTGTGTGAAAATCTAAGGCTGGTTATACAGGTTGTGTCTTCCTTGAACCCTGTCACCCTGCTCCCAGTCAGGGAAGGGGGACCTGAACATGACTGTATGGAAGTTATCAAGGCAGTGTACTCTAGCCAACCAGACCAGCCTCTGAAAGATCCAGACTTGATGGCTGGGTGTGATGGCTCATGCCTATAATCCTAGTAATCTGGGAGGCCAAGGCAGGAGGATTGTGTGACCTCACAAGTTTGAGACCAGCCTGAGCAAGAGCAAGTCCCTGTCTCTACTAAAAATGAAAAGACTGAGGTGAGAGGATCACTGGAGCCCAAGAGTTTGAGGTTGCTGTGAGCTATGATGCTACAGCACTCCACCCAGGCTGACAGATTGAAACTTTGTCTAAAAAAAAAAAAAAAAGGAGAGAGAGACACACATAAAGGAAAGAAAGAGAAAAAAGTAAAGAAAAGAAAAAGCTAAAAGATCGAGACTTGGAACTCTTTATAGATGGAAGAAGCCTTGTCAATTGTAGGGGAGAAAGATGAGCTGGCTGTGCATTGCTTACTTTGACTGAGGTGATTGAGGCAAAGTCCTTGTCCCAAGGAACATCTGCCTAGAGGGCCAAACTGATAGCACTGACTTGAGCCTCAGAACCAAGTGAAGGAAAAAAAAAAAAAGAACTAAGTGAAGGGAAGAACATGAACATTTTCACAGACTCCCAGTTCACTTTTCTTATCCTTTATGTGCATGGGACTATTTATAGAGAAAAGGGACTTTTAACAGCAGGAGGAAAGACTTAAAATATCCAAGTGAAATTCTGCAACTCCTAGAGCAGCAGTTCTCAACCTGTGGGTCATGACCCCTTTGGGGGTCGAACGACCCTTTCACAGCAGTCACCTATGTCGGATAGATACCTTACAATTCATTACAGTAACAAAATTACATGAAGTAGCAACAAAAAAAATTTATGGTTTGGGGTCACCACAACACGAGGAACTGTATTAAAGATTTGAGGCATTGGGAAGTTGAGAACCACGGTTCTAGAGGCCGGGTGGAAACCTGCAGGAGTGGCAACTATCCATTGCTGGAGACACCAAAGAGCAAGAACCCCCAAGGCACAGGGGAAAACAAAGGCAGACATGGAAGCTAAAAGCCCCTCCCACACTGGGCTGCCACATTGCCCCTTTAATCCCATATGTTCCAGACTTAACCCCTATACATTCTGAAGGAGAAAGACAATAGAGGAACCAGGAAGGAGGTAGAGATATGGGAGAAGGATAAAAGAGGCTCCCAGATGGGAGAGTCATAGTACCCTATCTCTTGGGACTGGCAGTTGTTCTTGCTATGCACAAGGCCACGCACTTGGGACAGGAAAAACCTGAGAAGCTTCTGGGGAGATACTTGTACATTTCCCACTTGGCTACCCTTGCTAAGAAGGTAAGCCAGCATAGTGAAACATGCAATCAATACAATGCTAAACAGGAACCATTCCTGCCTCCTGGAATTCAGTCTAATGGGTCAGCCCCTTTTGAAGATGTGCAAATGGGCTATATTAAGTGCCCAGGTGTGGAGGGAACCAGTACTTACTAGTTCTGGTCTGCATGTACTCTGGATGGGTGGAAGCCTTTCCCACCAGCACAGAGAGTTCTTCCCTTAAAGAACTAGGGGAAACTAAATTGCACAGACAGTCAGAAGCCCTAGGAAGAGTAGCAAAGAGGATTTCTACTTGGGTAATTGACCAGGTTACAGTTAGTCTTTTCTGTCTGTCTAATCTTTCTCTCCAGGAAACCAAGTCTGGATTAAGCACTGGTACCTGGTCCCTCTCAAACCAAGGTGGAAGGGACCCTATATCCTTTGATCCTGACCACACCCACACCAGCAAAGGTGGAGGGAATTCCTGCCTGGATTTACCATAGCAGATTGAAGAAAGGTATGCCACTCCTGTGGGAAGCAAAGACAGACCCAGATGACCCCTGCATGGTAACTCTGAGGTGCTCAACGTGCCCTGCTCCAGTCACAGACCAGTGGCTGGTTGGTCAACACATGGTCAAAACCTGAGGAAATTCCTTGAACGATTTGTCTTAATTGGACTCTGGGCCTTGGGGAAAGGGGAGGAGGGTTGTGATCTGTGCACTGACAACTAAGACAGGACACAAGATGATAACGACCTTGCTTTTTTAATAGTTTTTACAACTGTGAAGGCACCTACAAGGGAACTTGCACTTGTAGTCAGATACAGTACTCAATATGCAACACAAGGAAAGGTGAAAACCCATATGTATATCGGAACCCCACAGAGTTCCCCACAGCAGTACAATTTGAGGACTGGCTGGGGGACCCGAGAGGAGTCACAGTCCCAGAAGTTCAAATGCTGGTCCAGACCAGGGAAGTAGGAAAGCCCAGCCAGATGACTCTGAAGTTTGATGCCTCCAGTGCTATGCCAAGGCACTGCAGCAGAAGGCACTGGGAATTAAGTTATAGGACAGACCAGAAATACCTCTGTGTCTTAGACTTCTAGGTTGGTGGTGTGGGGTCAAATGCGAAGGATGGGAATGTGTGATAGAAGGTACCTGAGCCAATAAGGATGACAGAAAAAAGAATATTATACTCCAGAAAAGAGTAGGGAAGGCAAATTTGTCCCTGGGTCAGGGTAACACTCTGGAACTAGTAATCACCAACTCTCTGGACCCAAAGTGGGAGGTTAGACAAGTAGTAGTCTTGGAGATAGATGGTAGGACATCAATGGGACTAAAAGCAACCCTCTTAGCCGGTTTTGCCTATCTGACTGAGAGTTGGGAAAGCTTAAGAGGTTGAAGGGACAGCCCTGGCTGGGCTGTATTGGTTAAATGCCATATATCAGAATAGGCTGGTACTCGATTACTTGTTGGTCCAAGAGGGAGGGGTGAGTGGAAAATTCATTCTAACAAATTGTTGCTTGCAAATTGATGACCACGAACAAATTATAGGAGAAATAGTAAAGAAAACCTGGACATTAGCTCAGGTCCCAGTACAGACTTGAAGCAGATGGAGTGCTGAAAACTTGTGAGGAGGCTGTTTTTCAGCCTTTGGAGAATTTAAACTCTAGTGGGAGGAGTACTAGCCATCATCAGAGTGTGCTTAGATGCTATAGGCTCCTACAGGAGCAAGCTGATAGTAACTCTGAGTTGAAAGATGTACAGGGTCTCAAAGAGGGGGAAAAATAAGGTCTTAAAGAACAAAAGACTTCTCACAGAAGCCCAAAAACACTCCTACAAAGTCTTCCCCATGGTAACTCAGCTCTTAAGCATTTGCAGAAACTTAGCTTCCTAGGAACTTGAAATTAGCACTTGCTCTCTTTCTATAAATCCCACACCTGCTTCCCAGGCACACACTTTTCCTGTGCATGATTTAAAATCCCCAATGAGGGGCAATATGTCTTCTCGCGAGTCCCATAAAAGGACAGGGACAGAGCTGATCAGGTACCTCGGCCATTTTGGACTCTAGTCTGCTGTGGCTCTGCCAGCTGAAATAAAGCCCTTGTTCCATATCTTGGTGATCCAGTTATTCTTTTCTGTTGCCTGGCCATTGTCTTCTCAACACCCATCCCTGGATATTTATTACTATATTTATGTTCTACATTCAAAGTGACAGCTCACTGATTTTTTGCTTGGGAACATTGACTAATTGAATATAATTTTAGCATAACCTTTGGATAGCCTTATTTCTTCTTCATTAAAAGAGTTCTCAGATCCTCTTAAAGCATACCTTAAAATTTTTCCGCTTTATTTTAAAAAAGATTTTAACCATCTTAGGATCATTTCACAAGGTAACACATATAGCAATTTACTGTTAATTTCAGACACATTTCACAGAGATAAAAATATGACTATTGTTGCCTAGTGCCTGTATTGCAAGTGGCTAAGGCTCCAGCCACATACTCCAGAGCTGGCAGGTTCAAATCCAGCCAGAGCCTGACAAACAACGACAACTACAACCAAAAAATAGCCGGGTGTTGTGGCATGCACCGGGGTCCCAGCTACTTGGGAGGCTGAGACAAGAGCATCGCTTAAGCCCAGGAGTGGGAGGTTGCTGTGAGTGGTGATGCTATAGCACTCTACCTAGGCTGATAGCTTGAGATTCTGTCTAAAAAAAAATATATATATATATATATATACATATATATGTAATTTGTATATGACTATTGTGATATTCTTCTCCCTAAACAATTACAGTTAAAATGATAAATCATTCAAAATGTGTTGTATTTATTGGTGCTAAGTGGATGCTTATGTAGTGAAATCATATAATTGATTTTGTAAAAAAAAAAAAAAGAAAGAAAAGAAAAAGGTAATGAATCTTTCTTGATAACCCGAATACAAATTATTAAAAGTAATACAAAGTCTACCTTAAATTAGTATCACAATTCAAGATAATTAAAATCTATTTGGTTTCTTCTATTTTTAATGAAAGACACTATTATTCATTATAGAAATAGATCCAATTGGAGCAATATTAAAAACTATAATAAGGTTCCAACTTATTAGTCTACTATCATAAATAATATGAAGATTTTATTACATTTGGAGTATATCTAAATTGAAAAATATGAGTATATCAAGTGCCCAGAAAGGTTTCTACTTATTTCAAACTCACATTCTTCAATTGAATGATGCCATGTTTCATCCAAAATGGAAATGTTGATAAAATGTTGACAAAGAATAACCTTTGATTAAGGCATTTTGTTTATCAGAAAGTCTAAATTTATTCTTTATCATTTCTTAGAAGATGTAATTTTGTTAGAAAAAGTAAATATGGATTATGGAAAGTTGTATTACAGCAATCAAAATTTACTAAAGAAAATAAATTTTTCCTTCCTTATCTACAGATAATTATAAGCAATAAAACCCAACGATTTTAGGGCAGGGCCTGTGGCTCAAAGGAGTAGGGTGCCGGCCCCATATACTGGAGGTGGTGGGTTCAAACCTGCCCCGTCCAAAAAAAAAAAAAAAAAGTTAAAAAAAAAACCCAATGATTTTAATTTTTTCTTTTACTTCTTAGGGCTACATCTGAAAAGGGTGTCCATTGGGGGGCATATTTTGAAACATGGTTTAACTTTGTGGAAAAAAATTCTATATAATGAAAGTTCTGTCATTTCAATCTATCTAGCACCAGTTTTCTTTTACATTTTTTTTTTATTTTTTTGAGACAGAATTTCCCTATGTCACCCTCAGGAGAGTGCTGTGGTGTCACAGCTCACAGCAACCTCAAACTCTTAGGCTCAAGTGATTCTCTTGTCTCAGCCTTCCAAGTAGCTGGGACTAAAAGGTACCCACTAAGATGCCCAGCTATTTTTTTTTTCTTTTTCTTTTCTTTTTTTTTTTTTGTTGTTGCAGTTGTCATTGTTGGTAAGGTTGCATGGGTTGGGTTCGAACCCACCAGCTCCAGTGTATGTGGCTGGTGCCGTAACCTCTGTGCTCCGGGCGCCAAGCTGGCCCCGGTTTTCTTATTTATGTTTCCTTTACTGGTGCTCGTTAATTCTTCATGTGGACTCATGTTCTTTGCCGGTGTCCTTTTTATTATACTCAGAGAACTCCCTTTAGTATTTCTGGTAGGGCAAATATTCTATTAATTCTTTCAAGATTTTTTATGTGGGTATGTCTTAATTTCTCTCTCATTTTTAAAGGTTGGCTTTTCTGGCTAATTCTGGTTAATAGTCTTTTTCCTTCACCCCTCTGGCTTCTAGATGCCATGGTTCTTGATGGAAAATCACAGTTGATCTTATTGAGGGTCTCAATAATTTGTATTTCTCTTATTCCTTTCAAAGTTCTCTTTTGTCTTTTTGTTTAAATCACTTGACTATGATAGTCTACAAGGGATTTCTCTGAGACTATTGATATGGGGCTCCTCTGCTCAGGGATATACAGGGATGCCCCCAATTATCTAGGCTTTGGTGAGCTCAGAAATCAGACCCCTATCTCTAGGCACAAACCGGCCCCTCTTTCCACGCCCCACCCTCTGAGCGCTAACAAGATCATGAAGAAAGCAACCTGAAAGGTTTTGGGCTTTTCCTTCTTGAGTAGGGAGCATATGTCCTAATTCCTTGCCTGAGGTAAAAAGTATAAGGACCAAATTCCTGTACTAATTTAAGGACCATTTTCTGTCCCCAGACCTCTGGTCAATTGTGACATACTTCTCTAAAACCCCCTGACTGCAGGATAAGATTCAAACCTCCAGCCTGAAGACCGAGGGGCCTTCCCATTGGATTCCCCGCCTCTGATGCTAGAGGCTCTATTCTCCCTCTTTTGCATCCCTCTCCTTTGCTTATCATGCTTACCAATTTTACTCCCTGCCAGCTCGGCACCTGTGGCTCAATGGGCTAAGGCGCCAGCCATGTACACCTAAGCTGGCGGGATCGAATCCAGCTTGGGCCTGCCAAACAACAATGACGTTTGCAACCAAAAAAAAAAAAAAAAAAAAATAGCCGGGCATTGTGGTGGGCACCTGTAGTCTCAGCTACATGGGAGGCAGAGGCAGGAGACTCGCTTGAGCCCAGGAATTGGAGGTTGCTGTGAGCTGTGATGCCACACACTCTATCCAGGGTGATAGCTTAAGGCTCTGTCTCAAAAAAAAAAAAAATTTTACTCCCTGCTGATAAACTTAAACTCTGTCCTGTTGCTAACCTGCATGACCAGTTGTTTCTTTCTCAAATACCAAGACCAGGGACTTGGCAGAGAGAGAAATTCTGGCAACACTATCCAGAATTTGTTAAGCTTCTTAGTTATTTAGATTAAGATGTTTCATTCAAATTTAGAAATTTTCATGTATTATTTTTTTCAAATACCGTTTTTTTAAAAAAAAAGAAAATTCTTTTTCCTTTCTTTCTGCAATTCCCATTATGTATGTATACGTGGGTTTGCCTGTGGTTTCCTATAAAGCTCAGAGACTATGTTCATTTTTCTTCACTCTTTTCTCTTTTTTCCTTCTGTTCCTCAAACTATAAGATTTCAATTCATCTACCTTTAAGCTTACTTATTCTTTAGACTGGCTAATCTTCTACTGAGCCTCTTTAGTGGATTTTTGCTTTAGTTTTTGTAATTTTTAATGCCAGAAATTCCATTTAGTTCTTTTCAATATGTTTTAGCCCTTCGCTGTTACTCTCTATGTAGCAAGATATTATTCTCAGACTTTTGTTTAGTTATTGAGACCTGGCTTCCCTGAGTTCTTTGAACATATTTATAATATTTGACTTAAAGCCTAGTGTCCCATATTTGTGCTTACTTATTGACTATTTCTTTTTTCTTTCTTCTTTTTTTGAGACAGAGTCTCACTTTATCGCCCTCGGTAGAGGGCTGTAGTGTCACAGCTCACAGCAACCTCCAGCTCTTAGGCTTAGCCGATTCTTTTGCTTCAGCCTCCCGAGGAGCTGGGACTACAGGTTCCCACCACAAGGCCCGACTATTTTTTTGTTGTTGTTACAGTTTGGCCTGGGCCGGGTTCTAACCGTCCACCCTTGGTATATGGGGCCAGTACCCTACTCACTGAGCCACAGGTGCTGCTCCAGACTATTTCTATTAACATCTTACATAATATGATATAGAAATCGTGTAAAAAAAAAAATCCCCTTCCCTCCAGGTTTGGTTGTTTTTGTTCTTGTTGTGGCTTGTTGAGTGACTTTCCTGAACTAGCTATGCACATCTATATTCTTTATCCAGGCACATAGACCACTGACATTTCAGAGCATTTAGCTTATAATCAGTTAACAATTGGAAAGGATATTTTTTAAATGCTTTGAACTAGTAAGTTTCCTACTGTTTGTTAAAGTGCTCTATGTGTGTGTTGGAGCCTGCCTTCAATTTTGTAGCTGTTATGACTATGCTTTAACCTTCATTTTCTGCCTGCAAAGAAACTCTGTGAAATTCAGAAGTTAAAGGCTACTGTTGTTAAACTTGGTTGGGTTGCTTGTCATACAAATATCTAGTTATTGACATAACATTGATTGCCAGGGGTGTAAGAAATATTTTGATGAGACAGACATGTATTTTTCTGGAGAAAGATCTCTAACAAAGATCATGGATGTGGGTGGCACCTGTGCCTCAGCGAGTAGGGTGCCAGACCCATATACTGAGGGTGGTGGGTTTGAATCCAGTACAGGCCAAACCGCAACAACAAAAAAAGAGATCATGGACTTTGAGGGGGGAGGGCACACAAGCCTTGAGAATGTCAGGTAATTAACAAGGAGCTATGTGCTAGACTAGGGGGAGGGTTATAAGGGATGGTGAATCTTGGTGCCAGGAAGTCTGCCTAGGGATCTTCAGAATTTTAGCAACTTTGTTCTGTAGAAAATCCACAATTTCTGGCAAACAACTGAGAAGGTAAGTAGTTTGCTAATGGATAAGATTCTAAAAAACATACAGGGTTCATTGGAATTGTCCATGGGGCCAGTTACACGAGGTCCTTCTTAGGTATTTTCTGAACATACTCACAGCCCTGCACATGCATACATTCTTTAGATTCCTAGAAATAATATAAAACTTTGCAAAGACCTTATGAAAATCTCATTCCCCCAATTTTCCTTGTAATCTTTATGGACAGCCTCTTGTTTCCCTGAACTTGTATTGCCACCTTAGGCAGCTGTGATATTAAATGACAGACAATGATTGCTTGCAACAAAAACACTGGAGGGATAGCTTTTATTACTGAGTGAGTTAGATCAAATAAAGACAAGCATTGTGTATGGGTCTTTTCCAGGGAACTGTAAGAAAAATCAAGTAATGACAATTCTCTGAAGATTGTTGAATAGTATAAAACTACAGAATTTTACAAATAAAAAAAAAATCATTTCTGAGTTCAGAGGCAGCCATGGCAGTGTGCATATACACACCTGTGAAAATATTCAAAGTAACAGTGAATTCAGCCCACAGAAAACGAACTGTACTTTTAAGGCCTCAAGGACAGTCAACTGTGTTTGCCCTATTATGCTTTCCCTGTAAGCCACTATCATTTAATAATAAATGTTACATTTGCAATTAAACAAAGATGAGAGAGAGAAAGTTTAAGGAAGAAAGGGAAGAATACATTTCCATGAATAAAAAAAGTTCCACATTTTCAAAGGAAGAAAGCAATATCAGAACTAATTACATTCAAATAAAAATGATTTCATATAATTTATTTTGAATTGCATATATTTCTATAGATTATAAAAGAACTTGCATGTAGAAATATAGTTAGATCAAATGCCATTTCTTTTCTCTTAATATTTGGCTTATTAGATCAAATACATGACATCCACTTACATTTGAATATCAGGTACACAACAAGATGAATTTTTAGTATAAGTATGACTCAAATGTTGATTGGTTACTAAAAATTTGTTAATTAGTTACCTCTAGTTCAAAATTAAATGGGCATTCTATTTTTCTGCTTTGATTCTGCTTAATTTGATATTTTTAAGTCTGACAATGCTGGCCAGTACGCTTAACTTATGTTCTTATTGTCTTTGCCCTAGAATCACGTTATCAAGATTTCTCGCAAATCAAGATTCTTTCCTCCAGATGTAGCAGAATGACGTATTGCTTTTTATGCATGGAGTATAATGCACAGCTTCACTCAGGGCAATGTGGCTTCAACCTGTCTTTACATCTTTAGCTAGACCTTCTTTTAAAAAATACATAAATAAACACATTTCTTCCTCTTGCTATCTGTGCCCTAGCCACATATTAGCTTTTGTGTGATGTTCCTTCTTCTTGTAACAAGCGTTTCATTGCTCTCTTCTACATAGTATATACCTACTTGTGTATCTGTGAACTAAAATAAAATCTTAAGCTTCTCCTTCAGCAGCTAACTGACTGGACCCCCTCTTGGCCAAGGGGATCCCCTAAATCTCAGTTGCTATCCATGAGAAAGGAGATTAGATATGCCTCATCATGTCCCCCTCTCTTCTTAGAGATGTTCTTTGTGACTCCTTAACAGTACTGAGGCCATGCACTAGATACCTGCAGGTCATCGGTGTACAGAACAAAGCAACTGGGTCTGGGCATCTGTCCTTCAGTTTGTCTCTGAGTAATAGACCCATGTCTTAACTCAAGCATTCCTTTAAGCTAACTTCTAATCTATTAGACAAAGTCTAAATTTTCTAGCCATTTGTCAATTTAGGAATCTTTAAAATGACCTATAACATGAGGGTCCCTGCTTTGACATGCCCCATCTTTTCAGGTCAAACCCATGTATGCCTTCCACATATTGATTTATGACTTTACCTATAACTGCTGTCTCCCTGAAATGTATAAAACCAAACTGCAACCCCACCAGAGAGAGTCTCTTGCCTAAGGCTTCTTGGGCATGGCTCTCAAATTTGGCTCAGAATGAACCTCTTTAAATTATTTTACAGAGCATGTTTTTTTTTTTTCTATTGACATATCAAATCCAAGCTCAGATATGGACCCTTATCTCTATGTTTCTACTCTTCTAGATAGAGTTAGAAAGTCACTCTATAAAACTCTTTAGACTTATGTTTTCATATAACTGTATATCTATTCCTATTGCAATACTCATGCTATATTGAACTATTGTGAAAACTTACAATAAAAAATTGGACATTTTTGGTAATTAACTCTTTCACCTATTCACCATTTTTATAGTGGGACAGAGATGAGCTAATATTTCATCTTGGCAGGGAAGAAAGAACAGAATTTTTGAAAGAGATACTGTAGGCAAACACATTTTGGGAAGCATTGCAGAGGGTATATAACAGATGCCCAAGTATCTTATGCTCCTTGATTTGAATGCCCCCACATTTGTTACTAGAACAGGCTTATAACTCAAGGCCCCTGAGTGCTTCCTGACTCACTGACAGTACCTAGGAAAACCATAATGCCAGAATTGTCAGTATCTTTATTCAAGCTGAAACAGACAAGCATTGATAGGTAACATCAAATCGCAACTATGATGGAAAAACATAGGTTGAATTCTGGAATATAAAGAAGGTTGGCTTTGTGCAGACTTGAATTCAATAACCTTGCAATAATGCAAACTACTTATTTTTATAGGAGAGACTCATTTATCAAGGTAAGGCAAAGTATCTTGTATTATTCTCTCCAAATGTTCCTTTTTTGGACAAAGAGTTCCATTAAGAGCAGATCACAGTTTATTCACTTTCATAATCTCAGGGCCTAGCATAGTGTCAAACAAAGAGTAAGTAATTTGTAAAAAAAAAAAAAAAAAAAAAACAAGCATTATGTAAATAAATGAGACAAAGTGTATTGTTTGCTTTATCAAAAGTAGGAAATATTTAAATTTGCTTTTAGTATAAATGTGCAAATTGACCCACCTTGTTCAAACCTGTCATTCGGGCATTGCTCATTTTCAGCATTATCTCCCCAATGAAAAATATTTCTCACATTCATTATGCTAATTAATAAACCTTTCTGCTTAGACCTTGAAAATACTATTGTTTTACACTAACAGCATCATACTTGAGAGTGTGGATAGGTCACCATAAGTACCAAAGAAACATACTTTCGGTGGTTTTTTCAAATCTTAACTAAGAACCAGTAAGATAAGATTAGAGTTTACTGGGGGGAGGAGCCAAGATGGCGATCTGTAGCCAGCTTTCCGCAGAGGTTCCCATCCAGAAGGAGAATTAAAGGACAGAAACTCAGCAAGAAAGCCGATGGTTTGGGTCTGAGCCAAAAGAAAAGGTCGAAGAGTGCACATCAACCCTGCTAGGGCAACCTGAGACCCCGAGAACACAAACAAAAAGGTACAGAGCACATCACCAAGCAGACGGGAGTCAGCTCCCCCATGAGAGAGGTTCACAGTATACTCCATACCTCCATACAAACAAGTGAGCAGAGTTCAGATGTCCTCCCACTCTACCCCATAGGAGAGACCCTCTAAAAACCAGACCTCCTTCCACTACTAGGGTGCCATGGCGCTCTCCAGCCAGGCATAAAACTGTATATACTCTCTACCTGCAAGTTGGAGTACCTGGTGTTCCCCTCCACTCTCACCCTCAGGTCTGGGGGCCTGTTCCCCACAGAGTCCAGATCTTGGAGACTTTCATGACGGGTGTGGATGGGCGCAGACTGTTGTTAAACTGTGCTGGTTTTCCAGCATGGAGTGGTGACGAGAGTGAGCCGAGAGACCTGGCTGGTGACAAGGTCTCCTGAGGTAGAGACGAGAACAGCTCCGGGAACAATAGCTGGAGAGCTACACCCCTGGACATGTTTTGAGGAGACACTCCCAGTCTTCAGGGCAGCCACGGGAGGCCGGCGGCTTCTCCCATGCCGGCAAAATGGACGGCAACCAAGGCACGTGAAGGATTTGCCTAAGGCAGTACCAGCTGGGACAGAGTGCAGGGAGGGGCTGCTTTGCTTCACCTGGCCCTCAGGGGATGAAAGCTAAGACAAAGGGCTGGAACTCACAGACTGAGTAAAACCCACTTGCAGCCCCAGTCTGATCAGGGAAAATAGCCTTGACAGAAATAAATTCTGCAAACTTGCTCTGTTCCAGCAGCAATATCAATCAGGGACAGGGCTGGAACTGAATGAATCACCCCAGCCCCTGTTAAGTACCCAGGTTGTGAGGCCTCACCTCCCCCTGCCAAACAGTAACAGGGAGTAGCGGACTGGTTGTGGAGCCACAGACCTCACTGTGACCCAGGCAGGTGCAAACCTCTGGAGCATCTGCTCATTGGAGGAAACTGGATCACAACTGTTACCAC
>CAUYON010101180.1:0-122609 GCA_963573935.1 Arctocebus calabarensis | reverse complement strand
GTTAGAGCATCTGTGCACAGGTGATAGGGGTGTCCTTTCCTCTGTTAGAGCATCTGTGGGCAGGTGATAAGGGTGTCCTTTCCTGGTTAGAGCATCTGTGCACAGGTGATAGGGGTGTCCTTTCCTGGTTAGAGCATCTGTGCACAGGTGATAGGGGTGCCCTTTCCTGGTTAGAGCATCTGTGCACAGGTGATAGGGGTGTCCCACTTTCATGTGTTCTCATGGGCCCTTGACGAAGGAGCTTGAAAACTGTTCTTTGTCTGCCGGCACAAAGTAGAATCAGACTCTCTGCCCTGAAGAGAGTCATTTAGTTGGGAAAATGCTGAACATGAAAGCAAATGCTAAATTCAAAACAGGAAGCTGAGAGCCGCCGTCAGTTTGCTGTGGGCACCCTGACTTAGGAGCTCTCAAGGTTTGTGAGCCCAGGACACTTGTGAAAATTCGTGAGGCCCTTGAGAGCTTTGGTTGGTGTCTGTTGTATTTGTTGTTATCTTCTGTTCTAGAAATTGGAGGGAATTTTTAAATTAATTTATTCAAAAATAATAAGAGCCTCACTGAGTAGGGTGCTGGCCCCATATACCGAAGGTGGTGGATTCAAACCCAGCTTCGGCTGAACTGCAAAAATAGGAAAATGCCGGGCATTGTGGCAGGTTCCTATAGTCTCAACTACTCGAGTGACTGAGGCAAGAGAATTGCCTAGGCCCAGGAGTTGGAGGTTGCGGTGAGTTGTGTGACGCCTCGGCACTCTACCAAGGGCAATAAAGTGAGATTCTGTCTCTACAAAAAAAAAAAAAAAAGAAGAAGAAGAAGGGTGGTGTCTGTGGCTCAGCAAGTGGGGCACTGGCCCCATATACCAAGGGTGGTGGGTTCAAAGCCAGCCTGGCTGAACTGCAAAAAAAATAAATAAATAAAAAATAAAAATAATAAGACCATTACATATGTACACATAATGACACTTGATGAAAAATGACATTTTTCAAAATAAAACTTAGAAGAGTAGCATTTTTTACCTTTTTATAATCTTGACTTTAATAGAAGATGGCTGAATTTTCATATCTGCTGCTGCTTTTAGTCCGTTACAATAAAGTTATGTGGTTTATAAGAAAGCCCAGACACGCCAGGTTGGGGTCTGGACAGGAGGTGCCGTGCACCTTGGGGTGCTGCAGGCTGTTTTCTCTGGGTGTCTGAGAGGCTCGCTGACCCTGCCTGACTGTTGGACACTTGGGGAATTCTGGGTCTCTGAGTAATGCTCATCCTCCAAATGTTGGCTCTTTTCATAGCATAATACCAGAAACAGCTGTGTCTGTTTTCATTGTCAACCTTGTCAGTAGGTGAAAATCATCAGGCTCATGGTGACAGTGACAGATTTTCCAAATTTTTTCTTTGCTTGGAGGCTGGACTTTTCCCATTGGCAGCAAATACTGCAGTAACTGTTCACGACGTGGTGGGCTCAGTTTGTTTGCTTGTGAGAACGTGTCTGCCGGGTGCCCAGGTCTGTGTAGCCACGTGAGGAGGTGAAGCCCCATGGACTCAGTGCAGCTCAAACACAGGTGTCATTCCTCAAGGCCAACTTCAAGTTCCCCTGCAGAGCAATAGTGGCCTGGTGTCTTTCCCATTTTTGTCAAGTAAAATATCAAAAAATATATAGTCAAGGATTGAGATTTTTCTTAAAATCATTACCTTTTTTACTGCTTATCAGAGACAGACATCTTTAAGTGAAATTGGCTACTTTAAAAAAAAAACTGCAGGTGTGTGATGATAAAGAAGATGATGGTGTCTAGTTTAGAAATCTTCCAGGCCAGGTGTGGTGGTGCACGCCTGTAATCCCAGCACCCCGGGAGGTCAAGGTAGGAGGATCCCTTGAGCTCAGGACTTTGAGACCAGCCTGAGCAAGAGCAAGACCCCAACTCTACTAAAAGTAGAAAAATGAGCTGGGTGTTGTGGTGGGCCCCTGTAGTCCCAAGTTCTCAGGAGGCTGAGGCATGAAAATCGCTCGAGTCCAGGAGTTAGAGGTTGCTATGAGCTATGACAGTGCCATGGGACTCTAGCCTGGGCAACAGAAAGAGACTCTGTCTCCAAAAAAATTAAAATAAATAGATAATTTTTCTAGGTCCAAGACTTGTAATACCCCCAGCCTGCTGTGTTGAGCACACAGGGCTGGCTCTGAGTGGCTGGGCTGAGCAGTATCTGGGAGGCCTTTCCCTTCTTGGGGAGGACGGGGGAGGGCTCTGGGTGCTCTGAGGCCAGACCTCTTCCGTCCTTCTCTGCAGTGACCAGTAAAACGAGTAACATCAGAGCTAACTTTGAAAACCTCGCTAAGGAGAAGGAGCAGGAGGACAGACGGAAGGCAGAAGCTGAGCGAGCCCAGCGGATGGCTAAGGAGAGGCAGGAGCAGGAAGAGGCCCGGAGGAAGCTGGAGGTAAGCGAGGAGGGGCCGCTCCCACCTTGCTGCTGCTGCGGGGCTCGGGGCTGCGGCCGCATGTGTTTTCCCGGGAGAACGTGTTTATCTCACACTTGAGGCTCTCCAAGTTAGGAGCCTCACATATGGTCTCCAGTCCTAAGGTCCTGGGCTGGCCTCACTAGTGCAGGCTGTGCCCCACCAGCGGCACTGCCTGTCCAGGAGCTGTGGGCACATGTGGCAGCTTTCCAGATGTCTCTTCTCACTGCTTACCTTTCGGAACCCTCTTCTTTCTGGGCGGAAGGTTAAGAAGGGGCACACCATGACAAAGCAGGTCTGCTCCTCTGTGTCGCCTTGCTGCCACCCAGCCTGCTCCACTGCCACCTGCTTCTCAGTCCATTTTCTCTCTAGAGGAAGTAGAAGTAGGGGCTGTGGGAAGTGGGCAGCAGGCGAGGGCTCTCTCCTGAAGCTTCTCTGGGTGAGCCAGGCATCGGGGCACTCCAGCCCCCACTTGCCCACCTGTCGCCTGGGCACCTGTGGCGTGATGTCAGCCCTGTTCCCTCCGTGAGGCGAGCGAAGGTCCTGAACTCCCTGCAGGGTAGCTCGGGGTAGAGTCTAAAATCACAAGCATGGAGCTGGTCCATGCAGATCTGTGGTGCTTCCTCCCAAAGTCAGTCCTTGGAGTTCTGAAAGCCTCCACTGGGAGAAGGTCTGGTTAAGAAAATGAGCGTGCAGCAAGCGGAGATGCTGGGGGCAGAGACACTGAGAGGCCCTGGCGTGGTTGCGAGCTGTGCGGCAGTGATGGGTTGCCATTTACATGGCTCTACCTCTAGGAACAAAAAGGGTCTCGCTCTGTCACAGTTTTTAGCAAGAGGCCGGAGTGTTAGTTTTTCTTTGTTGCAGAACAGACAGATACACACAAAGCACCTCTCACTCAGTAAGTCGTCTTTTCAGTAATTCATGCTTTCCTCATTTTGCAACTTGGAATTTTGACACCTGCCATTGAGTGCCTTTGGCTTGAATGTGTAGGATGGGGAAGAAAAAGGCCTTGGGTGGGTGTTGATTGCCTCATAAGGCTCCCTGCTCAGTGTTCCCCTCCCTGTGAGCAGCGCTCCTGCCCCATTTATCAGCTTCTCCCCTGCATGTACCAAGGCCTCAGGCCCCTTCGCTGTGGAAAAGTGCTCTGGACGGTTAGCAGAGCGCCCAGTGACAGGTGGGGACGCTGGCACGCATCCACACATGCATCTTCGTGCCCAGCAGGTTTGGGTAGGTCTGTGAATGGAGCTGGTGGCCTACAGCTGTGTTGCTGAAGTTACCCATGGCATTTGGCAGCTGTTTCCTACCCCTCAGGTGCACGTAGGACACAAGGACACTGGCTGTCCCCACTGGGGTGGGGGATTAGGACAGTGCTGGTGTGCAGGTCAGGAAGGGGGTCTGTGGTCCTGGGTGGTGTTCTTTTTAACAAGGCTGGAGGGTACTGTGGCCGTTGCCATTGGAGAGGTGGGAGGAGAGGGGAGTGTCCACATGGACAGACAGGGTTCAGATCCTGCTTCTGCCACCCCTGGCCACCTCAACCCTTGTGGGCCTGAGCAGTTTGAAACCACACACATGTGTATGTCGTATCTGGAGGTCGGAAGGCCTGTGTTCGTCCTGGGGGCTCTCGTGGCCCCTTTCTAGCATCCCTGCAGCCTCTGACTCCCAGTGCTTCTGCTCTGCCGCTCTCACTCCTCCATCTACCAGAGTGTCCCCGTCTCATAGTCCTTAACTTTATCCCATCTGCAGGGCCCTCGGCCTTGTAGGCCGCATGTTCACAGGGTCAGCAGCTGTGGGCCCACTTATCCTACCTACTGCAGCCCCCCAGATTCGTGATCGCCCCATATGCAGAACATACTCTCCTTGTTTTAAGGTCATAAATGTGTTGGCCTGTGACAGCCTCAGAGGCCCAGACGTGTCATCTCTGCTGTACCCTGCCACAGTCCTGCAGGCTGTGTGGTGGCATCACAGCCCCCTTCTTGGGACGGTTGACAGACCTCCCCTCAGAGCACACCTGGACCACATGGGTAGAGACGCCCCTGTCCACAGTGTCTCTGCTCCCTGGAAGGCACCTGTGGCCCGAGCCAGAGCCTCTGGCAGCGCAGGACTGCGGCAGGGCAGATGTGACACTGCGGCGGGGCAGATGTGACACTGCAGAGGGGCATGGATACTCTGACTGCTGTTTGTCTTCCAATCCTAGGAGCAAGCCAGAGCCAAGACGCAAGCCCCTCCTGCGTCCCCCACCCCACAGCCTGCTGCAGAGAGGCGGTCTCCCAGCCCCGTCTATGAGGTTGGTATCTTCCTTGGTCTCAGCGAGTCTCCAGCCTGCCACCAGAGACCAGCTGTCCAGCTGTGGCAGGAGAAGCCCTTCCTCAGCCGTGCAGATGGATAGATAGGGGTGGCCCTCACTGCTCCACTCTGTGTCTCCGGGGTGGAGACTCCTCGGTGCTGTCACAGGACGATCCTTCAGGCCCACGTGCCATCCCTTCGCCTCCGTGTCCCTGCAGCCCTCACCCGTTGCCACCTGATCAGATGGGTTCGTCTTCCTCTCACTGTGTTCTCTGCATTGGATGCTAACTGTGTTCCCTTCTGCAAATCTCATCCCCATTGACACCAAGGTGCTGCCGCCCCACGCAGCCCTGCTGCCACCTCCTAAGTGAGCGTTTTCCAAGCCCCTGCCCTTCCCTCGGTGGTGGTGGTCAGTGATCCCCCTCACATGTGTTCCTAGCTGTCATTCTTTTTTCTGGAGTCACTGAACTGCCTGTGTGATGTCTGGCATCCCCCAGGCTCTGTGTTCCCCTCTCCCCAGGAGACCCTTGACTACCTGTGACCACGTCCAGCCCCTGTCCCTCTTCCTCCACTTCTTCCTCCCCCTCCTGCCCCTTCTCCCCCGCAGCCACTGTCCTGGTCCACGTAGTCCTGTCTCCTCACATGGAAGTCACTGATTTGCAAGGGTCATAAGCTCAAGTCCTGAGGTGACTCGCTAGAGTGGGGAGAGCTGTGGAGACAGCCAGGCCTGGGTGTCAGTGCGGCTGTGTCCTCATCCCCTCACCAGGGAGGGTCTTCTCCTCTCCTCCCGCTGCTGCACCCTCCCCCGTCACTTCATCCTGCTAGATGCCAGGCAGATATGGCTGTGACTTCTCACTTGCAGCTTGTTACTCAATGATGAGAGGCCTTGTGCTGTGTGCACTCGGCCTTGTGCGCTGTCTAGCCAACACTGAGAAGCTAGTGCTTTGGTGAGCAGGCTGGTAACATGCAGTCCCAGGGGGAGAGCTCATGTGATGGGGGACACTGATGGAGACCAAGGCACTGCTGGGCAGCCCAGCCTGGGCCACAGCACCAACCTGGCGTCAGCCCTTCGTCTCCTCTCTGCCGTGAGGGGGGTCTCACCCAAAGGAAGCCCCAAGCCTGCTGCTGTCTTGCAGTTAGCCTTGCTGCAGTCCCCATTGCCTGCCCTGGGGCAGGGCTGCCTCTCTGGTCTCCCAGCCGCTGTCCCTACCTGGTCACACTGTACACAGCCAGCTCTAGCCCACCTCTCACTGGGGCCCTGTGTGTGCTGCTCTTGGTCGCTGCCCGTGTTTTCTCTAACCCTTGAGGGCACTTGGCCCCTGGTGGCAGGCGCTGACGATAGCCCTGCTGCTGCTAGGCAGGCAGGTTGGGATGTTCTCAGGCTCACACATCACCGTGGTGTAGAAGGAGGTGTTTGTTTCCAAAGTGCCTTTGCACCTGAAGTTGAGTCTTTGCACAGAGGATTTGGTTGAGACAGCCCTGTCTGCTCAGGCAGGGCTGGGGTGACATGGGCAAGCTGCTCTCTGGTGTGGGGTGGCCGGCACAGGCGTGGAAGGCTGGGTACCTTGCAAGCCTTCAGGGATGTGAAAAAAGAAAGCACCAGATCAAACCCAGAAAAGACTGTTGCCCATAGGTACATGGAACTCTGAACACTCTTGTCCATCTTGACAATTCACATGGGCTGGGCCTCCTGATGCCACGTCTGTTTCCTCCATCCTCTGGGGCTAAGGAGGAAATCGTGCGCTCCTGTGGGCTGGGACGGCATGGCTGCTGCTTTGTAGAAGCCGTCCCGGGCTGCATGAGCCATTTGTCTGCCCCTGCTCAGGATGCAGCTCCATTCCAGGCGGAGCCAAGCTACGGAGGCCCCGTGCATGTGAGCGAGCTGGAGCCTGCCTACAGCGTGGAAGCTACTGACTACCGAGAGGCTGGTAGCCAGCAGGGCCTGGCCTATGCCCCTGAGGCCGTCTATGAAAGCACAGAGGCCCCAGGCCACTATCCAGCAGGTACTGGGGGCCCCTAGGTCCTAGTACCCTTCTTGGGGATGGGGAGCTCCCTCATGCATCCCGCTCTGTGTGCCCTGTGAAGGGTGTCCTAGTGTCCCCATTTGCTGTCCTGCCCCACCTTTGCTGTCTCCATAGGGCCTCTGCCCCTGCCTAGAAGTGCTCCAGGCAGGCTGGAGTGAGGCGGCATCTCCTGTCCTGGGGTCCTGAGAAGGTCCTTGCTTGCTGGGGGTGGTGAGCAGTCGTCAAGGAAGGGAGGGACTTGCGCTGCTCTTGTGAGCGGTGCACAGGAGAGTCTGGTGCGGGGAGCCAGGCTATCTAGGGCAGAGGGCTTCCATGCACTTTGAAGATTCTGTAGATATTCCAGTTAGATAGGCCCTAAAATTGGTCTCATTTTATTTTTAAAAATGAGGTTTCGTTTAATATATTTACACAGGCTTAATGTAAGCACCATGCTCCACTTGGAGTGCTGTGAAAATAGGTAGCAGAGCAGGTTAACAGCTCCTGAAAGTGCACGTCAGGGCCCAGCTGCCTCCTCCCTCGGTGTGATGAGGAGTGTCACCTCTTCCCCGTCACTTTTCATGACACAGAACCTTTCTAAGAGTGCTTAGTGCTCACTCTAAGGAGTTAGGGTAAGGTCATCGAGCTCACTGGGGAACTTGCCCTCAAAGCTGGAGACCTTTCCCTCTGTCCTTAGCAGGTGCCTCACACCCCACAGTCTAGCCCCTTCCAGACGAGAGCTTGGCCCACCCTGACCAGCTCCCACCCAGACCTCAGCAAGTGCTATCTGTGGAGAGATTAAAGTGGGCAGGTGCGCTGATGGGCTCGGGTGTCACTCAGGGCTGCCTTGATTTGCTTCCAGAGGAGACGACCTACGACGACTACGAGAACGACCTGGGGATCACAGCCATCGCACTCTACGACTACCAGGCTGGTGAGGCGAGGCGTGCATAGGAGCGGGGCCATCCTCTAGGGTCTCCTCTCCTGAGAGGCCACTCTTGCCGGCCATGGTGGCTCAGCCTATAATCCAGCACTGTGGGGAGGCTGAAGAAGGAGAATTGCTTGAGCTCAGGAGGTGGTGACTTGCCTGAGCTGGAGTGAGACCCTAACTCCTAAAAAAAAATGAAGAAAACCCAGCTGGGCACTGAGGCAGAGCACCTGTAATCCCAGTGGCTTTCCGGAGTCTGAGGTTCATTGAGCTATGACGCCATTGCACTCCACTCAGGGCATAGGGTGGGACTCTGTCTGAACAACAATAACAAAAAGAGTCTGCTTTCTATAAACAGTCTTGTAACTGTTTCAGCAAATTGTTTCTAAAAATCATAGTAACATTACTATGAAACTGTTTCAACAAATTGTGTCTAAAAATCATAGTAACATTACTATGAAATTGTTTCAACAAATTGTGTCTAAAATTAGAAGCAGTTTGTTGAAACAGTTTCAAGACTGTTTATAGAAAAGTCCTAAGTACAGAGCCAAGCACACCCATCTCTTAGTCTTTCTCTGAACACTTGAGTCTCCAGCCTGTGTTTTTGAAGACCAAGGGCACCACCCTCAAGAGTCCCCTCCTCCCTCCCAATGAGGGTCCCACCCAGGTGCCCACTTTCACACACCCGATTCCATCTGTCTCTGTTGCCTTGTCCCCACCAATCAGTCCCCTCCGCCTAGCCCTTGAGGACTTGGCAGTTTGGAAGAGGTGGTCTCATCTCCTGGGCTGGGGCCACAGTCTGGTGGCAGGAGGTCCATGGACACCGTGTGGTTCTCCTTCGTGCCTCACATGGGCTTCAGGGCGTCTGGCCCACAGTTACCCTGCCCGTTAAAGGATGAGCATCTTGTGGGTGATGTGAGATCCCCCAGCATTCTGCTTTCTTCCCCAAGGGTGGGCTTCCCATTGCTATCCCTCCTCCTAAACACAGGGCTCTCCCTCAAGGAAGAGCTTTCCCTTCCCATCTTTATCCCTTTCCATATGCTCCCCTGCCAACTGTCACCTCAGGCTTCTCGCTAGGTGGCCACTTCTCATATTTATGAGAACCCTGTCTTCTGGGTTCAGTGGCCCATCCAAGTAATCTAAGCACTTTGGGAGGCTGAGGCAGGAGGATTGCTTGAGGCTAGGAATTTGAGACCAGTCTGGAAGACATACTGAAACCCTGTCTCTACAAGAAACAAAAAAGCATGGTGGCACTGCCTACAGTCCTCCTTGGGAGACTGAGACAGGAGGATCACTCAAACCCAGGAGTTTTGAGGCTGCAATGAGCTATGATGGTGCCACAGCATTCCAGCCTGGGCAACAGAGCAAGACTGTCTCTAATAAAGCCGTCCCTGCACCACCTCTCACACACCCCATGTTGTCCTTAGGAGTAGTGGGCATCCACGTCCTTTTCTCCAAGGGTGTGTCTGGTGGGAAGGGAGCAGAGCTGCCAAGATTGAAGTGGCTCATGAAGAAATGCGGGTTAGGGTGGCACCTGTGGCTCAGGGAGTAGGGCGCTGGCCCCATATACTGAAGGTGGTGGGTTCAAACCCAGCCTTTACAAAAATCTAGCTAGGCATTGTGGGGAACACCTGTAGTCCCAGCTACTCAGGAGGCGAGACAAGAGAATCACCTAAGCCCAGGAGCTGGAGGTTGCTGTGAGCTGTGTGACGCCACGGCACTCTATCCAGGGCAATAAAGTGAGACTCTGTCTCTACCAAAAAAAAAAAAAATGCGGGTTGGTGGTTTGTTAGATGGGCTCTGCTGAATCTCTAACTCCTTTGGCCCCGTTTGCAAAGCTGGGCTCAGTGGACTGGCACAGAGTCAGACACTGGCAGAGACGGCCCCTCATGGTGGCTGTGGGGAGCTTGCTTCTGGCAGTGCTGCCTGGTGGGTAAACCAGGGACGTTTTCATTTCAGCATCTTTTCTGTGCCCTTTTCTCCCAGCGGGCGATGATGAAATCTCATTTGACCCTGACGACATCATCACCAACATTGAGATGATTGATGACGGCTGGTGGCGTGGGGTGTGCAAGGGCAGGTACGGGCTCTTCCCCGCCAACTATGTGGAGCTGCGGCAGTAGGGGCTGCGCCACGGATCTCACACTACACATCAGGCCTTTGCTGGTTCTTGGGTTTTGGTTGGTTTTTCTTTTTGTTTGTTTTATTTTTTGATGATGGGGAAGGGAGTATACATATTGCTTTTTATATTTAATACTTTTGCTGATGCTTTTGAAAATGTTTATGCCACAGAATTTGCTAATATATTGTAATCATGTTCCTTAGGAGGACATTGGTAATTGTTTTTATGCATTTATGGTATTTTCCTTTTTTGCCAAATTGACTGTCACATGCAGCCACTTCAGGGACTCTTGAGGTCTTTAGTTCTTTTGAGGTCAGGAGTGCATGTCCTCATGGGCACCTGCCATTCCCCAGGACAAACAAGAGCTCTTTCGGGTCAGCATCCGCAGCTGTCAGGAGGATGACCATCCTGGTAGAAGGGAGGGCAGGGCCTGTGGACATTAGCAGGGAAGGGAGGCCTCTCAGGGGTCATACTGTGGCAACCCAGAGTACTGACAGCTTTAGCAAGGGTCCCACCTTGGCTACTCATTGTATCCTTCCCTCCCCCTCCCCCACACCCATGTCCACATCCCCAGGAGGGCTGCCAGGGCGTGCTCCCGCCCTGCCCTGCCTCCCAGTGGGGCTGAGTCTTCAGACATTCCCCTCCCTTGGCCATCTCCCGACTACAGCCCATGGTGACCGTCTCCAGGGCCTTACTGAAGATGTTGAGGCTCATGTTGGGTGTGGCTTGCCAGCACGAGGCTCACGTCTTGACTGCGATTTGGACCGTCTTGGCCCCTGTGTGTCTGTTATGTGGTGAACCAGCCACGTTGCTGTGGGGGGCTGGTGCCTTCTCTGTTGTAGACTGCCATTTCTTCCTTTCAAGGGAGTTGTGCTATTTTTGCCAAAATACGTTCGACGACTGTAAAAGTTGACCAATTGATGGCTAAAACTAAGAAGTAGAAATGAGCGAGTGTTCCTACCCAAGGTGCCCTTGGCAGTTCTGGACACTGCTGTCCCCAGGCACTGCGGTGACTTGCTGCCTGTGGACTGTATCTCCCTCCCCAGAAACCAGTCCGATCATGCGCACATCAAGTGGACAATGTATCTTTCCAAAAGATCCCGTGGAAATGTCTCAGGTGTTCGGGACAGTTAAAGGTCGTACTGCACGTGTTTTCTTTCCTGGAGTGCATTTCTGCATAACCCTTGCTTTACCACAATTAGGTTGGGTTTTATACGCAACTTACTGTATCTGAATTCCTGTAGCACACCTCATAGGTATGATTTTTTTTAAATTAAATACTCAGAATAAACTTTTTTTTGATCCATTTGCGTGGTTTGTTTTGGTCTCTGGGTACTCTGTTACACAGGTGAAGGCACTGTGCAGGGCACACCCCCATGAACCCTGCTTAGCCCTACACCAACCAACTACAGACACTTAGAAAGAGGCACGCTCCTGGCTCGGCGCCTGTGGCTCAACGGACTAAGGTGCCAGCCACGTACACCTGAGTTGGCAGGTTCGAATCCAGCCTGGGCCTGCCAAACAACAATGATGGCTGCAACCAAAAAATGGCCAGGCGTTGTGGCGGGTGCCTGTAGTCCCAACTACTTGGGAGGCGAAGGCAAGAGACTTGCTTGAGCCCAGGAATTGGAGGTTGCTGTGAGCTGTGATGCCACAGCACTCTATCCAGGGTGACAGCTTGAGGCTCTGTCTCAAAAAAAAAAAAGAAAAGAAAGAGGCACGCTCCTTCAGCCACATTTTATAGGATGAAATGTATTCACTGTCTCTGATCATCAGTTTTTTGGATAAAGATGCCAAACAAAATAGGCAATTCCAACAGCTTGGCGTTGTGGTGGGCACCTGTAGTCGCAGCTACTGGGAGGCTGAGGCAAGAGAACAGCTTAAGCCCAAGGATTAGAGGTTGCTATAAGCCGTGACACCACGGCACTTTACCAAGGGTGACATAGTGAGACTCTGTCTCAAAAGAAAAAAGAATTGTTTCTGAATTACAGTTCCCACCGTAAATCCCTGGCTGGTTGCCATGTAGCTAAAGGTCTTGTTTCTTTAGAGCAGCTCTTCTCAACCTGTGGGTCGCAACTGCTTTGTAACAATGAAAATACATCACAGCATTAGGAAGGTTGAGAACCACTGCTTCAGAGGCACAAGTTGAAGTCAAGAGATCAGTAGTGCTGGCAGGGAAGCAGCGGGAAGGCCAGCGTCCGTAACACACGTCTAGATCTTGGACCCCCGGGATGGGGCAGAGTGGCCTGTGGATCCACCACTCAGCTCCGTGGTCCCCATGGCAGTATGTGTGGCTCTTCTCATGGGCAGCTCACGGACAGTGCCAGAATGAGAGGGCTTTGAAAAAGCTCAGGAAAACCACCCTCACCATCCCTGGGAGAAATGAGAGAGCTGAGCAAACCATGGACCTTGCAAACTAGCATAGTCTTCCTGTTACAGGAAGTGGGTGTCACCCACAGCTGCCTTAAAGTGATGAAGGGACGGGCCCAGAACCCCAGGTCCCAGGTTTGGCCACTTCTTCCTAAGTCAAGGTCCCCTCAACACTGCAATCCTGCATCCTCTGGTCCTCAGGATGGTAGTTGCTCTCTCTGTCCTCTGGGGTCCCTGGTGGCCTCCAGGTGAGCCTGGTGCTAGAGCACCCTCCATCCCCTGAGCAGCTTGTGTTTGGCCCGTGCTTTCAGAATCCTGAAACGTGGAGTATAGAAGGTGGGCAGATTTCGTGGAACATGATTGTGGTTCGCTTAGGGAGCAGTGATCAAGGAGCGTTGGTGTTGCTGCCGGCCACGTGAGGCAGCTCCGAGTGTGGCAGAAGGGACAGAGCCTTGTTCAGGCCTCCTGTGAGATCCGCCCAAGCTGTCCAGAGAGGCGCTGGCATGGTTTCATCTAAGCCAGTGATTCTCAACTTCCCTAATGCCGCAACCCTGACCCACAGGTTGAGAACCGCTGATAAGCACACGTGCTAGGTGAAGAGAAAGAGGCAGCTCAGCCCCAGCGAAGGCAAAACAGGACTCACATGGTTCTCCCATCATGTTTAATACCCACCTAAGAGACCAGGGAGAGCTGAAAAAATGGCTGGGCTCCACCAGGAGTGGAGCGTAAAGGAAAAACACCTGCCTGTCGCTCTGTCCTGCCAACATGCCACCGGAAGCGGATGTGATTTTTGATGCTTACACTGCCTTGATCTCCAGCTTCGATTTCCTCATCTTAAAACAATAAAGTAACCTCTCTAGTTAGGCACTTACAGGAGCCATTCTGCCATACTTACGTTTGAAATTTATTACCAGGATACACCTTAAAAATTTCATGAAACAAATTGAATGTATATAACCATAAGTTTCGATAATTTGTATTATTCTACCTGAAACTTCACGATTCGCTCACATTTTCATCTCAGTGCTGTGTTATGAATCGCTCTTTTCATTTCTTCTAGTGTTCCCTTTGGTTTCTTCTGACCTGTTCATTCTCCCCTGGGAATTCTCACTCCTGGTCGGTATAGTAAAAATGCGCGTGGAAAGAAACAAACAGCAGGAGGAAGGGTAGGACCCTTTTGTTCGTACCCACTGACATTGCTGTAATACAAGTGTTTATCCAGTTAGTGATGAGTTCATTTCATAGCTAAGTGTCACTTGTAAGCTGTATGATTTCTTACTAGCATAAGCCATGTCTAGATTCAGTGTTAATATTTTCTTTGTTAATTAAATCTCCTGCTATTAAATAATTAAATACAGTTTTTGCTAGGTATATAGGTGGTATTGACCCCAGGACTGCCCTCCGCCCCCTCCCCCCCGTGCCCAAATCTTTGCATATACAAAATGTTGGCTCCCTATATACGTGGGCTATGCATTTTGCAAGTACTGTATTTTTTGATCATTGAAGTGGACCTGTGCACGCGTGCAAATCTATGTTGGTCAAAAGCCACTTCCCAAGTGGGGTGTGCACGTGAGATGCCCGTGCGTCTCCATGGGCCTCCCTAAGTCCTAATCCCCAGAACCTGTGCATATGTTATTCTCTATGGCAAAGGAAAATGAAGTAGCAGAGGCCAGGTTCCCGCCTGTAATCCTACCACTCTGGGAGGCTGAGGTGGGTGGATTGCTTGAGCTCAGGACTTTGAGACCAGCCTGAGCAAGAGTGAGAACACCGTTTCTACAAAAAATAGAAAACTTAGCCAGGCATTGTGGCACATGCCTGTAGTCACAGCTGCTCGGGAGGCTGAATCAAGAGAATTGCTCAAGCCCAGGAGTTTGAGGTTGCTGCATTCTGCCCAGGGCAACAGAGTGAGACTCAAAAAAAAAAGAGAGAGATTAAGTAGCAGATGAATTTAAGGTTGCTAGTCAGCTGACTTTGTTAAAACAGGGACATTACCGGGTGGCGCCTGTGGCTCAAAGGAGTGGGGCACCAGCCCCATATGCCGGAGGTGGCAGGTTCAAACCCAGCCCTGGCCAAAAACTGCAAAAAAATAATAATAATAATAAATAAAAAATAATACAGGGAGATTACCTTTTCAGCAAATGGTGCTAGGATAACTGGGTGCCCACATACAGAGGAATGAGGTTCACCCCTTAACATTTGCCATACAGAAAAACCAATCAAGATGGGTTGAAGACCTAACTCTAAAACTCTCAGAGGAAAACAGGGAACGTTTCTTGACATTGAATTTGGCGGTTATTTCTTAGATATGAAACCAAAACCACAGACAACAAAAATAAAATAGGTAAATTGGACTTCATCAAAATGAAAACTTCTGAGCATCAAAAGACACAGGAAACAGTGGAAAGGCAACCTACAGAATTGGAGTGAATGTTTGCAAATTATATCTCTGATACGAGA
Source organism: Arctocebus calabarensis (assembly GCA_963573935.1). Classification (NCBI taxonomy): domain Eukaryota; kingdom Metazoa; phylum Chordata; class Mammalia; order Primates; family Lorisidae; genus Arctocebus; species Arctocebus calabarensis. The sequence goes on along the minus strand of CAUYON010101180.1, from coordinate 108,012 downwards.
TTAATATCCAGAATATCTACAGAACTACAACTCAACAACAAAACCAAATAACTCAAAAGGGAGCAAAGGACTTGAGTAGACATTTCTCTGAAGAAGCTGTGCACAAGGGCAGTGAACAGGTGAGAGGGCTCCACGTCACTAGCCGTTAGGGGAAGGCAGGCGAAACTCACGCTGAGACCGGAACGGCCAGGACAAAATCCACGTGGAGGTGACAGCTCCAATCTGTTAGGGTGGCTACTGTGAAACAAGCGATACAAAGATAGCTAACGAGGATGTGGATAAATTGCAACCCTCATGCACTGTTGGGAGTGCAAAATGGTGCGGTTACTGTGGGAAACAGGATGACAATTATGTCATATAAAATAGAATGGGGTGAGGTCCACTTCCACCACTTCTGGATACATACCCCAAGTAATTAAACACAAGGTCTCAAAGACATCTGTACACCCGTTTTCATAGCAGCTCTATTCTCAGTAGTACAAAAGTGGAAGAAGCCCAGCATCTGTGTGGGTGAAGGGATGAGCACAGTGTGGTCCGTACATGGACAGTGTGCTACGGTTCACAGCCTCTGCACTCACCCAGGCTGGAGGCAGCGGCATCAACACAGCTCACAGATAATCCCAAACTCCAGGGCTCAAGCCATCCTCCTGCCTCAGTCTTCTGAGTAACTGGGATTACAGGTGCGTGCCATCACATGAACTCAGTTATTTCTTTTTCTTCTTTTTTTTTTTTGGAGACAGTCTCACTATGTCGCCCTTGGTAGAGTGCCGTGGTGTCACAGCTCACAGCAACCTCAAACTCTTGGGCTTAAGCGATTCTCTAGCCTCAGCCTCCCAAGTAGCTGGGACTACAGGTGCCTACCATAATGCCTGGCTATTTTTTTGTTGTAGTTGTCATTGTTGTTTAGCAGGCCCTTCCGGGTTCGAATCCACCAGCCCCAGTGCATGTGACCAATGCCCTAACCACTGAGCAATGGGTGCGGAGTCAGTGTTTTTCTACTTTTTTTAAAATTGTTTTTTATTAAATCATAACTTTGTACATTGATACATTTATGGGGTTTAGGGTACTGCTTCCATATACAATGTGAAATGCTTACATTGAACTAAGTAACACATCTTGAAAGCTGGTCTTGAACTTGTGGCCTCAAGTGATCCTCCCACTTCAGCCTCACAGAGGGCTGGGAGCCACAACACCTGGTCTGATTTAGCCTGAAAAGGAAGGAAATGGTGACACAGGCTACAAGGTAGATGAATGTTGAGGATATTGTGCTGAGTTAAAAGTCAGTGACAAAAAGACAAGTCCTATATGATTCCATTGTTGGTTGCCGGGGCTAGGGATGGGGGTGGGAGTTAATGTTTGATGGTGATGGAGCTTCAGCTGGGGGAGATGTCTCGGTTCTGTATTAAAGGGCTGCAGCATTAGGAAGGTTGAGAACCACTCCTATAAAGGAATGCCCCAGGTGGGCAGTTTATGAAGAAGGGGCTGATGTGCTCAGGTCACATAGTGAGAGGAAAGCAAGGGGAGGCAGGCTGTTTAGCCAGCAACTCTCAAGGGAACTTAATGGACAGCAGTGCCCCAACCCCACTCCCAGGGCGTGGATTATTCATGCAGGACTGGGATCTGCCCCAGTGATCCAAACAGATTTCAGCATGAGGTTTGCAGGGTCAAATATCCAAACCACAGCTTTTCCCCTGGGCCTCAATCCTCCCTGTCCTCACAAAATGCAATCATCTCATCTCAGTAGGAGTCCCTAAGAGCCTTAACTTTCTCCAGCAGCAGCTCACAAGCCCACCTCATCTGAGACCCGAGGCAAGTTTCTGACGCTGTGAGCCTCCCTGATGTGAGGGCAGGCTCCGTGGCACCGGTCCGTGTCCCATCAGGAACTGGGTCGCACAGCAGCAGGTGAACTGAACTTACACTGCTCCATCCCAGCCTGTGCCCACCTCCTGTCGGATGCTGAGATTCTCAGAGGAACTCGACCATACTGTACACTGCACATGCCAGGGACCCAGGTTGTGCTCCTCCGATCTGAGGTGGAGAGGTAGTGTGCTTGAATCATCCTGAAACCATGCGTACCCCTTCTGGGAACAATTGTCTTGGTGCCAAAAAGATTAGGGCCCACTGCTCTCGGGCGCCACTCTTAAGTTCCTTCTTCCACCAAGCCCTGGGGCATGTTCGCAGTGCAGCCACAGTCTTTGCTACAGGCTACCAAGAGTGACCTGTGCTCCTGTTTCCAGCAAGTTCTTCCTTTCCCTGTGAGACCTTGTCAGGCTGGGCTCTGCTTTCCATGTGCGTATTAACACTTTGGTCACTTAGGAACTACCCGATTCCTAAGAAGTTCCAAAATTTCCCCATCCTCCTGTCTTCTCTGAGCCCTCCAGACTCTTCCAACTTCTGCTCTCTACCGAGTCCCAAGCCGTTTTTCCATTTTGTGAGCTAAAATAAAATCCTGAGCCCCTTGCCAACTGCATGGACCCACTTTCAGCCAAGGGGATCCCAGAAGAACCATAAAACTGAGTCTCTGGCCATGAAGGAAAAGGGAGGCTGGACATACCTTGAAAGACAAGATACTAAATTACTAACAGAACCTATGGCCACACAGAGCAAAGGTCAAATCACCCACAGGCCATCAACGTGCTGAACAAGTCACTTGAGTCACTGTATTGTGGTTTGTCTCTGGTCAACAGAATTCTTTATCTCAGGCCTTTAGGTAAAGCTTTATTTCTTTACCAATCACAAAGAATCTTTGAACCCACCTATAGACTATCATCCCCTACGCCGAGATGCCCTGCCTTTTCAGGCCAAAGCGATGTACAACTTCCGTGTGCTGGTGTATGATTTTGCCTGTAATTTCTGTCTCTCTAAAATGCATAAAACCATATGGCTCCAGCCTGTGGTCACACACGTTGGGTATGGTGGTTCTTTTCCCCACTAGCAACATTTTCAGGTATCTTTATAGCAGCACCCCACTCCTTGGTACCAGTTTTCTGGCCTATTCTATTTGAATTGCTATAAAGGAGTAGTTAAGAAGGGGTACTTTTTTGAAAAAAGGCTTACCTAGCTCACAGTCCTCCTGGCTGTACAAAGGCACGTAACACCCCACATGAGCTTCTGGTGAGGGCCTCAGGCAGCTCGGGACAGAAGGTGAAGGAGAGCTGGCCATGCAGAGATCACAAAGTCGGGACAAAGCCAGGAAGGCTGGGAGTTTTAGGCCAGCCTGAGCAACATAGTGAGACTGTGTGTACAAAAACTCACTCACTACTGTGAGGACAGCACCGAGTCATCCATGAGGGTTCAGCCTCTGGGACCCAAACACCTCCCACCAGGCCCCGCCCCCGGGGATCAAATTTCAACAGAGATCTAGAGGAGACAGACAAACCACATGCAAACTATAGCAGAAAAGAAGAAAGTTCTGGGGATGGACAGTGGTGATGTTTGCACGACAATGTGTACGTCCTTAATGCCACTGAGCTCCTCATGTAACGATGGTTAACGTGGTAAATGTGGTGTTTTATATATTTTACTAAAATTAAATTTTTTTTTTAAAAAAAGGAAATTACATTTAATTATCTGAGTGTGCCTCATGTGCTTACAAGGATCCTTAAAAGTGGAAGAATGAGGTAGAGGTCAGAGTGATAGGGTGACAGACAACTTTGACCCACCTTTGCTGTTGCTTTTACTACTTGGTGGTTTCTTTTTCTTCCTTTCTTTCTTTCTTTTTTTTTTTTTTAAGACAGTCTCACTCTGTCACCCTGGGTAGAGAGCTGTGGTGTCATCATAGCTCACAGCAACCTCAAATTCTTGGGCTCAGGCGATCCTCTTCCCTCAGGCTCCTGAGTAGCTGAAACTACAGGCACTTTCCATGATGCCTGGCTAGTTTTTCTGGTTTTAGTAGAGACAGGGTCTTGCTCTTGCTCAGGCTGGTCTCAAACTCCTGAGCTCAAGCAATCCACCCACCTCGGCTTCCCAGAGTGCTGTTTCTGACCTGCAGAATTCTAAGTTTTTTCACTGAAGGGGATTTAAACAACTTTCTGACTGGGGCATGACCAGTTGTGCTATCCTGCGTGTGTCTCTCTGTGTTTATGGGGGTAGATAATGGGCCCCAAAGATGTTCACATACCCTTCCTCAGAAGCTATGAAGATGCTATCCTACATGACCAAGGGGAATTGAAGTTGCCATCATTTGGTTTTAAGATGGGGAGAGGCTGGGTGAGGTGGCTCACACCTATAACCCCAGGACTTTGGGAGGCTGAGGCTGGGAGTTTTAGGCCAGCCTGAGCAACATAGTGAGACTGTGTGTACAAAAACTAAAAAAATTAGCTGGGTCTAGTTCCAGCTACTTGGGAGGCTGAGCTACAAGGATCACTTAAGCCCAAGACTTAGAGGCTTCAGTGAGATATGATGATGCCACTGCACTCTAGGTGGGATGTCAGAGTGAGACTCTGCCTGAATGAAAGAATGAATGAATGCATACATGCATGTAGAGTTGAGCTTCAAGGTCAAGACATTTGAAGTGCAGAAGTTATCCAATCTGTATGTAATCTTCAGGGGACAAAACAGAATGGAAAACTAAGCCCTGAAGTCTTGATTACCAGGAAATGAAGACTTTATCAGTACTTGGAATTTAGAGCTTTGGGGTTTAACAGACACGAGGAGCAAGAGATCAGTTTTGGTCCTGCAAGCTTTGCAGTTGGAAGAGAGAACCTAAGTAATGCTGAATGAAATATTACCTCAATGAAAGGGTGGGAGAATGAAAATCTGCCCATTGCCAAAGGGAAATACTGACATAAGTTTTTGGTACTAAGACCTGGATAGGGAGAAGGAGATTATGTGATACGTGAACAAGATTTTGCTCAAAGGAGATTAATGATGGACGAAAGGAAATGTAAAGGATGTTCTGGACCAAAATTCCCTAACAGGGAAAGAACAGAGCCCAGAAGAGGTTCAGTGCAACAGTTCCCCAAACTGGCCACTAGAGGGAGCCATTAACTCAGGACAGCTTGGTTGCCCCCTACCATTGAGCAAGCTATGGATTTCTTACTTTATTCCTGTCTCTTTGCTTAAGAATTGGTGATGCAGAAATAAGAGAGACAGTCTCAGTAAATCTATAGAGACAGAACACTAGTGGTTTTCAGGGGCTAGGGAAAAGGGACAGTGGGAAATGACAGCTAATGGGTACAGTGGGTAATGACAAAAATATTCTGGAACTAGACACAGATGATAAAAATATTATGGAACTAGACCCAGGTGGTGGTTACACATAATGTAAACGTGCTAAATGCCACTGAGTTTTGTATTTAAAATGGTTAATGGTTAAAAAGAAACCAAATGAGACCAGACACGGTGGCGTGAGGAGGAGGCCAGGGTGGGTGGACTGCTTGAGCTCAGGAGTTTGAGACCAGCCTAAAGAGAGAGGCCCCCTGTCTACTAAAAATAGGGGAAAAAATTAGTTGTGGCAAATTAGTCCCAGCTACTCAGGAGACTGAGGCAGGAGGATTGCTTGAGCCCAGGATTTTGAGGTTGCTGTGGGGTAGGCTCATGTCACTGCACTCTAGTCCAAGTGACAGAATGAGACTCGGTCTCAAGAAAGAAGAAACCAAATGAGAGAGAGAGAGGTTTGTGGATGGAAGGACAGACAATACTGCATGACAGGTACAGAAGCCATACATAGGACTCAGGGTGGATTCAGGGAAAGATTCTGGGATGAGGTAAGGTGCGAACTGAGTCTGGAAGAACAAACCCAGGCAAAGCTGAAGAAGCAGGGTGTTCCGAGTACAGGAGAGGAAGGGGCTGAGACTCACATGAGTAGATAAGGGATTCGATGTTGCTGAAATACCAGGCATATGTAGAGAACAGAGACATGGGCAGGAGCAGATCAGAAATGACTTTATAGGACATTGTAAGGACATTGGGTTTCATTTTAAATGTGGAGAAGGGTTACTGAAGAATTTCCAGCACAGAACTGATATTGTCTACATTTTGCAAGGATCATTCGGGCACCCACGTGGAAGAAGACTCGGAGGGCACAGAAACCGGGGCCAGCATCCAGTAAATGCCTCCTTTGTTTGCCTCAGCCAGAGTTGGCATTTTGTCACTCATTTTCTGAGTGGAAAGTCAAGCCCACTGAGGGCTTCTGTAGGAACCAAGGGGATATGGCGCGGGGGCCCCTCTAAGTTCCAGGAGCAGAGCATACATTTATAGTGGCATTAGTTTGTATGGCTGTATGATCTCTCTGATGTCACTGGGATTTGGGACTCAGCAAGCTGAAGATATGTAGCTTTTTGGCTTTGCAAATGTGAGTCAGGACCTGCATATTTAGCGAATAACTAGATAGGTCCTATGGCAAGACCTTAAAAAAGGACTTGTGTTTCATCTAAACAAGGGGGTGCTAAGCTGGGCCTCCCAGTGTCCCCACGATCATGTGGGCCATTTGTAACAGTGTCTGTGTTGAAATCACTGCTCCCTTCCTAGGAACATACCAGAAGTTTCAGAAGACAGAAACAAGTGACAAAATGTCCACAAGCTGGTGGAGGCAAAGAAAGGACCGAATTCGTTGGCTTGTGTATCTCGAAGTCAGAGATGGAGTCTAGCTTCAGGTAGGGTTGGATCCAGGATCTCTCCTCGGTCCTCCGGCTTTGGCCTCTCTGCCCGGTATTGCTTCATTTCAAAGTGGACTGTGTCTGAGAAGTGCTCATGTCCCTGTGGCGCTGTAGCCCATCGGTTGTACAAGTGCAGATCTCTGCATCTGGGCTCACTGATGTGACATTGATCACGTGCCTGTTCCTGAACCAGTCGCTGTAGTTGGGGATAGGAGGCCTTGACTGGCCAGGCCTGGCCACTTGGGCCACTCCTCCAAGAGGGGAGTGAGCATAGGGGAGTGGCTTCCACAGAGGCAAACCAAAGTGTCTCAGCAGGAGGGGAAACGTGTGGTAAAGGTGTGTCGGGCAGGCAGAGACCTGGCGACCTCTCTGTTTGCTTATGTTTTCATACTCCTCTGGGGCTGCCCTGCACATAGCCAGCTGTGGCCACCTGGACTTCCCTTCGTGTGCAGAGGGATGTGGACCTGGATCCATAGCAACTTCAATCCCACACACTCACTAACTGAAAACTTTTTTTAAAAGTTTTATGCAAGTCCGCATAAAACAAAGGTGTAGCTAGAGCAGTGGTTTTCAACCCATGTGCCGTGAGAGGATCTTAGGCGTGCCATGAAAAAGTTTAAAGATAACTCATTAAATTATTTCCTCAAGAAGTTCAAGCCCAGTGGGTTTTTTTTTTTTTTTTGTCTTTTTAAAATCAGCATAATTTAAGTGTGCTGCAGAAATTTAACTATAGGTGTAAGTGTACCACGGGATAAGAAAGGTTGAAAAACCTTGCTCTAGATTTCTACTACCACCATCCATCTCCAGAACTTCCCTTCTACTTCTTTTTTTTTTTGAGACAGAGTCTCACTCTGCCCTGGGTAGAGTGCCATGGTGTCATCACAGCTCACAGCAACCTCAAACTCTTGGGCTCAAGCAATTCTCCTGTCTTGGTCTCACAGAGTGCTAGGATTCAGATGTGTGCCACCATGCCTAACTCATGTCTAGAACTTTCTTTATTTTCCCAAACTCTGTCCCCATTAAACACTAACTCCCCTGTCTCTAAAAATAGCCAGGCATTATGGGGGGCACCTGTAGTCCCAGTTACTGGGGAGGCTGAGGCAAGAGGATCACTTGAGCCCAAGAGTTGAGGTTGCTGTGAGCTCTGATGCCAAAGTATTCTACCGAGGGGGACAAAGGGAGATTCTGTCTCAAAATAAAAAAAAAAATAGATAAACAAACACTAACTCACCATGCCCTCCCACTGTCCCGGCACCCCACTCTGCTTTCTTTCTCTGGACTTGATGACGCCGGGAACCTCCTATGAGAGGAATTAGATGGGACTGGTCCTTCCGTGACTGGCTTGTTTCATGTAATGTGTCCTCAATTTCACCCATGTGTCACACCGGTCAGAATCTCCTCCCTGTTCAAGGCCGAACAATATTCCACTCACTCTTTAAAGGACATCTGGGTTTTTTTCTCTAAGTTTTTGGCTAGTAAGGATAAAGTTGCCATGAATATTATTATACAATTTTTTGTGTGGATATAAGTCTTCTTTTCTCTGAGATAAACGCTCGGGAGCACAGCTGCTGGGCCGGATGGTAGCTGTGTGTTTAGTCGTATAATAAACCACTAAAGTGTTTTCCAGAGCGGCCGTATCATGTTACGTTCCCACCAGCTATGCACAAAAGGTCCTCCGTTGCTCTGCGTCCTCGCCACTGCTCTTCTATTTTAGCCATTTTGACAGGTATGCAGCAATGCCTCGCTGAGGCTTTGGCTTGCATTCCCCAGCGTTTAAGGACATGCATGCCTTTTCCCGTGTCTGATTTGCACCGGCACGTCCACGTTCTGGGGTTTGCCCACTTCCGATGGAATAGTTTGCTTTCCCGTTGAGTTTTGAGAGATTTTTGTAAGCCCTAGGTCCCACTCCTGTGTCACATCATGGTTTAGAAATATATTCTTCCCGTCTGTAGTTTGGTTTTCATCCTTCCTTTCTTAGAACATTTTTAACTTTGATGAAGTCCAATTTATCAATCTTTCCTTTTTTAAAAATAGATTGATGTTTTGGTGTCAAGCCTGAGAACTGCTTGCTTAGCCCTAGATCCTGGAGATTTTTCTCCCGTCTTTGTTTATGTTTTACATTTAAGCCTGCAACTCATTTTGAATTAATTTTAGTGTGTCAGACCAAGGTCAAGGTTCATGTTTTGGTCTGTTGATCCAACTGCTTCAGCACCCTTTGTTGAAAAGATCATCTTTCCTCCATTGAGTTGCTTTTGCTCCTTTGTCAAAAATTAGCTGGGGATGTCTCTGTGAGTCCAATTCCGGGCTCTCCACTTCGCCCCACTGATCCGTGTATGTGTTCCTCCTCCAGTGCCCATGGCCTTGAAATTTATTAATAACAGGCCTTGAAATCAGGTAGTCTGATTTCTCCCATTTTATCCTTTCCTTTCACAATTGTTTTAGCTATTCTAGTTTCGTTGTTTTTCCGTATACATTTTGGAGTGATGGAGTTTGTATCCACAAAAACATCTTGCGTGGGTTTTGATAGGAAACGTGTTAAACCTGTATTATCAGCTGCAGGAGAACTGACATCTTCCCTATGTTGAGTCTTCCAACCCATTAACAAGGTATGTCTCTCCAATTATTTAGATCATCTTTCATTTATTTCATGGATGTTTTAGAGTTTTCAGTATATAAATCCTATGTGTGTGTGTGTGTGTGTGTGTATGTTTTAAGACAGCTCCTTGGTTGAGAGCTGCAGTGCAGTGAGTCAATCATAGCTCGCTGCAACCTCAAATGCGTGGGCTCAGGCAGTCCTTCCATCTCAGCCTCCCCAGTAGCTGAGACTTCAGGTGCGTGTCACCATGCCCAGTTGATACATATATGTGTGTGTGTATAGGCATATGCATATATGTAACTTGATATATACATTATAGAGACTGAGGTCTTGCTATGTTGCCAGGGTGGTCTTGAATTCTTATCCTCAAGTGATCCTCCTGTATCTGGCTCCCAAAGTGATGGGATAATAGGTGTGAGCCACTGCACCTGACTGTTAGATCTGCATCTAAGCATTTTATTTATTTTTATTTTATTTTATTTTTTTGAGACAGAACCTCCAGCTGTCACCCTGGGTAGAGTGCCGTGGCATCACAGCTCACAACAACCTCCAATTCCTGGGCGCAAGCGAGTCTATTGCCTCCGCCTCCCAAGTAGCTGAGACTACAGGCGCCCGCCACAACTCCCGACCATTTTTTGGTTGCAGCCGTCATTGTTGTTTGGCAAGCCCGGGCTGGATTCGAACCTGTCAGCTCAGGTGTACGTGACTGGCACCTTAGCCCGTTGAGCCACAGGCGCTGAGCCCATTTTATTTATTTTTAAATAAATAAGTGGGCTGGGCACAATGGCTTACACCTGTAATCCTAGCACTCTCAGAGGCCAGGGTGGGTAGATTGCTTGAACTCTGGAATTTGAGACCAGCCTGAGCAAGGGCAAGACCCTTCTCTGCTAAAAACAGAAAAACTGGCTGAGTGTTGTAGCAGGTGTCTGTAGTCCCAGCTACTCAGGAGGCTGAGGCAAGAGGATTGCTTAAGCCTCAGAGTTTGAGGTTACTGTGAGCTAGGATGATGCCACAGCACTGTACCCAAGGCAACACAGTGAACCCTGTTTCAAACATAAATAAATGGCATAGTAGTTTTAATTTCAGCTTTCACATATTCTGTGCTAGTCTATAGGAATACAAACAACTGTGTTTTTTTAATGTTTTTATGAAATCATAACTGTATACATTTATGGGGTACAATGTGATGATTTGGTATACAATGTGGAATGCTTGAATCAAACTGATTTAACATAACCAGCACCTCACTGACTGATTTTTTGTGGTAAGACATTGATAATTTACTCTTATTTTGGAGTGTGCACTTGCATGGTGCGCGTTAGGCGAGGTCCCACCTAATGCCCTCCTCCTCCCTCCAGTTGCCCTCTCTCCCATCTTTCCTGCTAGATTATACTTGTGTTTTATCATCCATATGAGTGAAATGACTGGTTTTTGTATGTTTAACTTTTTTTTTTTTTTTGAGACAGAGTCTGTCACACTGGATAGAGTGCTGTGGCATCACAGCTCACAGCAACCTCCAATTCCTGGGCTCAAGCAAGTCTCCTGCCTCCCAAGTAGCTGGGACTACAGGCGCCCGCCACAACGCCCGGCCAGTTTTTGGTTGCGGCCGTCATTGTTGTTTAGCGGGCCTGGGCTGGATTCGAACCCGCCAGCTCAGGTGTACGTGACTGGCACCTTAGCCCGTTGAGCCACAGGCGCTGAGCCATTGTATGTTTAACTTGTATCCTGAAACTTTGTTGAATGCCCTTAGGTTTTTGTTTTGTAGAAAGTTTTTTTTTTTTTAACATAGATGATCCATCTTTTCTTCTATAAGCAGTTTCATTTCTTCCTTTTCAATCTGTGTCTTCCCAATCTTTTCCTTTTTTGTTACAGTGCTAGCACTCACAGCACTATGTTGAGTAAGAGTGGCTGAGAGCCGACACCCAGGTTCCTGGTGTCGGGAAGAGGGCATTCAGTCTTACACACTAGGTATGTTACCTGCAGCATTTATGCAGATGCCTGTCTTAATTTGGGCTACTATAACTGAAACACCATGGTCTGGGTGGAATAAACAGCAGACATTTACTTCTCGTAGTTATAGGGGCTGCAACGTCTGAGATTATGGCACTGGCCGACCAGATGTCTGGTGGGGGCAGGTCCGCAGGTGATGCCTTCCTGCTGTGTCCTCACAATTCTGAGCGAGATCATCCCTCTATGTTTATTCTGTTTTTATTTTTAAAGATGGATTCTCACTCTGGGCTAGAGTGCTGTGGTGTGATCACAGCTCACAGCAGCCTCAAAATTCTGAGCTCAAGGGACCCTCTCTTGCCTTAGCTTCCCAGAGTGCTAGGCTTACAGGCATGAGCCACCTGGCTCCACCTTAGTTTTTTTATTTTTAAATATTTTTAAAGTGTTTTAATTTTTTTGTAGAGACAGAATCTTGCTATGTTGCCCAAGCTGGTCTTGAACTTCTGGGTTTGAAGCAGTCCTCTTATCTCTCAGAGTGCTGGGATTATGGGCAAGAGCCCCCCACTTCCATGTCTGTTCTTACAAGGGCACTGATCCTCTGTATGAGGCCTCCACCTTCATCATGTGCTCACCTCCCTGAATCCCCTCTGAAGACCACGTGGTGGGGATTAGAGGATCCGCATGTAAATCTGGGGAACATACGGAGTTCACAGCAATGCCGTTTATCAAGTCAGAGAAGTCAGTCTGACCTGTCTTTTTACATCCCTTTACCCTCACCCTTTTCGAATACAATGTGTTAAAAGTTTCCTCCACTCCCACCTCATCCATCCACCATGCATGTGTTGATGTCCAAGCCAGTCTCCACCATGTGTCCAGGGGCCTCACCTCTGCACGTCACCATGTGTCCAGGAGGCCTCACCTCTGCACGTCAGCATGTGTCCAGGGGGCCTCACCTCTGCACGTCACCATGTGTCCAGGGGCCCTCGCCTCTGCACGTCACCATGTGTCCAGGGGCCTCGCCTCTGCACGTCACCATGTGTCCAGGGGCCTCACCTCTGCATGTCACCATGTGTCCAGGGGGCCTCACCTCTGCATGTCATGCCTTCGTGTGGCCCTTCCTGCGTGGAATAGGACTCACCTGCATCACCAAACGACGCTCTGAAAGTGGTGGAGTGTGGCTCCAGATGGAGGCCACAGGAGTTGCTGCAGTCTCTGCTGTGTTCTCTTAGATGGCTGCTCTGAGAACAGCCAATGCCTGGTCATGAGCATACTCGCGCAGTCCTGTGGAAAGGTCAGGATGGCAAGGAACTGAGGCCTCTTGCTAATAGCCATGTGAGTGAGCCACTGGGACAGAAATCTGCTGTCCCCAGCAAAGCCTGGCCGATGTCATCACTGAAACCTCATGAGAGGCGCTGAGCCAGAACCACCCAGCTAGGCCACTCCCGCATTCCTGACCCTCAGAGACAGCGCAGGATAAGAAATATTTAGGGCTGTTTTAGGCCACTATGTTTTGGAAGGATTTATAAGGCAGCAGTAGGTCGCCTTTAGAGATGTTTGAATTTCTTACTTAAATCCCCAAAGAATGGACCTGGGCTCCCGCATAGAAAATGTTCTTATGCAGATGGGAGTACTCTGATACCATCTGGGAGGGGGCTGCAGTCAGTCAGGCTTCCTGAAATTTTCATTAAAATGGCTAAGATGCCCTTTAGCCCCATTGTCCTACTTATGAGAATTTATCCCAGCTACACTTACATGTGTTCATAAAGAACACAAGCTAAATTTCCACCCCAGAGGGGCTGGTTAGATCCATTGTGGAACATCTGTGCAAGGGATCTGGACAGCTTGAAAAGGACAGCGACTGCCCAGGCACTGTCAGCGGCTGTAATGTTAACTCACAAAGCCCAGGACCTGGCAGGGAGCAATCCGGTAATTTCCAGCAGAGGTGGAGCTGGCTCAGCAGTCCTGCTCCTGACAGGCACCTGACGGGGCTCAGATGCCTGTGGACTGGGCATTCACAACCACACTGCTTCTTGAACAGACTTTCAATTTTGGAATAATTTCAGATTTTTCAGAGACATCGCAAATTCAGTACAGAGAATTCTTACATATCCCCCCTACCCCACTGGGTTTCTCCTCTCATTAACATCTTACTTAACTGTATGTAGTACATGTATTAAAATTATGACCTTGATGTTGGAATAATGTTATCAACTGAACAACGGATTTTATTTGGATTTCATAAATTTTTTCCACGAATGTTCTTTTTCTGTTCTCAGATCCAATCTAGGATCCCACATTATTTAGAAAAGCATTGGGGGGCTTTTTTTTTCATAAAAATAGATTTATTGAGATATAATTCACCTATTCGGAGTGTACAGTTCAGTGGATTTTCATGTATTTGTAGAATCATAGAAATATCACTACTATCTAATTCCAGAACACTTTTGTCACCCTCAGAGGCAAGCCTTGCCCACCAGCAGTCCTTTCTCACCCCCTCTCCAGGCTGCCAGCAACCACTCACCAACTTGGTGTGGAGTTTGTGTTTTGGGCGTTGCGTGTGAATGGAATCACATAACACGTGGTCATTTATGACTGGCTTCTTTCACTTAGCATATTGTTTAATAACATCATTTTCAAATTTTTATTAGAGACGATTTTTTTTTTTTTGAGACAGAGCCTCAAGCTGTCACCCTGGATAGAGTGCTGTGGCATCACAGCTCACAGCAACCTCCAATTCTTGGGCTCAAGTGAGTCTCCTGCCTCGGCCTCCCAAGTAGCTGGGACTACAGGCACCTGCCACAACGCCGGGCCATTTTTTGGTTGCAGCGGTCATTGTTGTTTGGCAGGCCCAGGCTGGATTCGAACCCACCAACTCAGGAGTATGTGGCTGGCGCCTTAGCCCATTGAGCCACAGGCACCGAGCCTAGAGACGATTTTTTTTGGAGCAATTTTAAGTCCACAGCAAAACTGAGCAGAAGATAACAGAGATGTCTCATATGCCCCTGCCCCAGCCAGCACTGTGGACGCGCCCACCAGAGGGACACTCACGTTATAACCCATGACTCTACGTTGGCACAGCCTTTACCCAGCACCCACAGAGTCCGTTAGGGCACACGCTTCGAATCGCGCATTCTGTGGGTTTGAGCAAGTAAATAATGACTTGTATTTACCAGTACAGTATCTCATAGGATGATAGTTTCACTGCCCTAAAAATCTGTGCTCTATCTATTCATTGCTTCCCTCCTCCAAAGCATTGTTTATAATAGCGAAAAACTGGAAATAATCCAAAGATGTATCCACAGATGAATGGATAAATAAATTTTGATATATTCATATAACGAAATACTATCCAACTGTGAACATGAATGATTTGATGCTACATCTGTCATCCTGGATGAATCTCAAAAACACTATTGAGCAAAATCAACCAGCTGCAGGAGAATTCATGATTGCCAATAACTGTAATAATATGGATGGAAATTGTGGCAAACACTTAATTGAGTGGTGACTATGTGCCGGGCACAGTTCCCTTTATAAGGATTGCTGATTTATTATGCATGAAGCAGAGAACATTTATATAAGCTTTTTAAATGAGCACAGCAATACTACATATTGTTTATGGAAATATACCTATGCAATAAATGTATCAAAACATGCCCGGACAGGATAAACACCAAGTTCAGGGCAGTGGCTCCCTCTGGGGCGGGAGGAGGGCGGGTGGAATCGGAGTGGGAGGAAGGGGCGTTGTACCTGTGATGTTTGTTGCCTTAGAGCGGGTGGGGGATGTGGGTGTTCTTCATGCCCCAGCCTTCCTTGTGGTGCGCCTGATTTATTTCATAATAATCTTTAAAAGAGCAAGACTACGGCAGCACAGTGTATGGAGTGAGCTATATTTGGGTTTTTGAAATGATTCATGCATATATGCCAGCCCATGCACGCACAAGCCCCGGAAAGGATCACAAGGAATCTTCTTCTTTTTTTTTTTTGTAGAGACAGAGTCTCACTTTATCACCCTGGGTAAAGTGCTATGGTGTCACATAACTCACAGCAACCTCTAGTTCCTGGGCTTAGGTGATTCTCTTGCCTCAGCCTCCCGAGTAGCTGGGACCAGAGGAGCCCGCCACAACACCCGGCTTTTTTTTGGTTGCAGTTCGGCCAGGGCCGGGTTTGAACCCGCCACCCTTGGTATATGGGGCCGGCGCCCTACTTACTGAGCCACAGGTGCCACCCGATCACAAGGAATCTTTAATAGTCCCGAGCTTTGGGAAGACCCTGTGGTCTGGGGAGCAGAGGTAGAGGGAACACTTGCTTTTCCCTGAGACTTTTAAATTTTGTATTACATGTACTATTAATTAAACAATAACCCAACCTATATTTTTATATCCCCTTTTTCTCTTCTAGGCAGTTTCCCATCCAGAGGTTTGTTGCTCCCACAAAGGTCCTGGGGCTCCCACGATCTCAGCATTCAGACGAGAGCGCTGAGTTGCAGGCAGGTTCCTGGCTTCCTTGCCTGGTGGTTCCCAATGAGGCTCCTCCTGCCCTGGGCAGTGAAGCTCACTGGGAGGGGCAGATCCACTGGCTCCCGGGCGGTGGAAGATAGACGTGGCCGCAGTGCCCTCCCCTCGGTGTTCAGCGTGGCATCCCCAGGCAGAGCTTGGACAGTGCTGTTGTGCAGCCCCTTTAGCAAGGTGGCCACTGCCTCTGGGACTGGGAGGCATGTGCTTAGTGCTGCATGGCCACAAGGGATGCCACAGCAGCTTCAGGGCCCCCAGGTCCCTGACATCCCACCGCTGAGGGCTCAAGTGGATTTATTCTGGAGAAAGGAAACATACTCCAGCTGCAGCAGGCCTGGGTCACTGGCAGATCAGCAGGTGTGTGTGGCTGGGCAAGAACTTGCATTTCTGCCCAGTTTCCAAGTGATTTGAAGCCGCTGCTGCTGTTCCAGGGGGCACATGGTGAAAACCACCATGTTGGAGCCACCTTTTCTGTAAATTGTGGCTAACGGAGCTGCAGAGGATTGTGCAGGAAGCACGTGTGCAGGCTGCCCTGCCAGAGGTCACCCGTGCACTCGGGGCTGCCTTCACCGGCTGCCCTATGGGTTGGGGTGAGGGGTAGCCCTTGCTCAGGCTCTCCTGGAGGTGTGTTGAAACAGACTCCAGGGCCTCCCTCCTACTAAAACTTCATTCCCAGAGGAGGCCTGGGAATCTGCCTGTTTCACAAATGCTCCCTGCTGTGCTCTGGGAAGCAGGTGCAGGGATCCGGATCTGGCCTCACCAGCAGTGCCTGGGCTTGTGGGAGAGGCACAGCCTCTGTCCCCCAACCTGTCTCTGGGGCCTGGGCTGCACACAGGGGTGTCAGGCAGATGGAGCCGTGCCCCTCCCCAGCTTAAATACACCTTCCCCAAGGAGATGCAGCAGATGGGAGCTGTGTTCATTCCCTCTGTGGGAATGTAAAATAGTGCAGCCATTGAGGCAAACAGTTTGGCAGTTCCTCAACAAACTTAACTTTGAATGACCATAGGACACAGCACTTCTACTCCTAGGTATATGCCTGAAAGAACTGAAAACAGATGTTCAAGGAATAACTTGTATTGGAATGTTCCTGGAAGCCCTATTTACAAAATAGCCAAAAGGTTGAAACAACAGCCCAAATGTTCATCAACTGAAAAATGGATAAACAAAGAGCAGTCTACCCATGCAATGGACCATTATTCAGCTATAATAAAGTTCTGATCCATGCCACAACCTCTGTGAATCTTGAATCATTATTATAAATAAGAGAAGCCAATCACAAAATGACAAGTAGTCCTAATTCTGTGTTTCAGGAAAATCCTGGGACAGAATAGAAAAACTACCCTCCAAACTAAGATGGTGCTAAGAGACTGCAGGATAACAGACAAGTGCAGCTTGGTGAGTTGCACGGGTTACTTACACAAGGTGCTCACTCCTAATCCAGACGGGAATCCGCCTGGGTTTACAGCTGTAATCCGAGCACTCTGGGAGGCTGAGGCAGGAGGATCACTTGAACCCAGGAGTCTGAGGTTGGGGGGACTATCATGATGCCACAGCACTCAGGGTGACAGAGTGAGACTTTGTCTCAAGAAAAGAAAAAAAGACAGGACTCCACTGGCACTCCCTCCTGGGCAGTGAGGAGGAAGATCCTGCCTGCCTGTTTGTGGAGCCTTCAGTTCCTTTCTGGCAAGTTACGCGGCACTCTCTCTCTCTGTGTGTCACTGGTGTTTCCTTGTGACGTAGGCCAAGAATGTGCAGTGCTTCCCATGAGGTGGAGACTCCGGCATTACAGCTAACTAAAGGGCACTGTAAGACAGCTAAGGTGTCTTAAAACAGTTTATACCGGCCTTAACACTTACGACCATATTCCATGCAAAGGGAGTTATTAAGAATACCCTTTGTATTTTGTATTTCTTTCCACTTCCCTGCTCTGATCTATATCTCTACGTTCAAAAGACATCTGCACAGGTTCTGTAAAACATTCTAAGTCAGTGATAGAGAACTTGTACTTGCCCCTCATTCCGTTTATACGAAATGCCCAGGATGGGCAAATCCACAGACACACTGGGTAGATTTGTGGTTGCCGGGGGTTGGGAGCAGGGAGGGGGATAAGGAAGGACTGCGAGGGGGTCCAGGGTCTCTGGGGTGATGGAGCGAGACAGTGGTGACGATTGTGCAGCACTGGGAATGTTCTTAGTGCCACTGAGCTGTCTCCTGGCACTGCTCAGAGAGGATACTCCACCTGAACGCTCTCTTGCCAGTATCTGCACCTGCCACCCACTCTCTTTTGCCCTCCTGCCTTGCTAACATTTTTTTCTCTCCTACTTTGTTCTCGGCAGCGCTGTGCCAAGCTGACTGCTCACTTTCCCAGTTTTCTCTGATTCAAGGGGTGGCCATGGACACCATGGTGGCTGTTGACGTGTTGGCAGACGTTTCTGGGAAAGCACTGGCTTTTCTGTTAAGAGAGACAGGCATAGCTGAATAGTTTGGCCCCTTCCTCTTGCCTTAGAAGGGAGCGTGGTGTGTGGAGCAGCCACCGCTGCTGGTTGCCATGAGGTGGGAAATTTGAGGGGAGGCTGCTGCGATGTCAGACCAGAGCCAGGTCTGCCCCCTGGGGAGGTTGTGTCTGAAGTGAAGGGGCAGTGAACAAAGACAAACCAAATCCAGGGCCTCCTGGAGTTGACATTTTCATAAGGAAAAAACCAAACCATTATTTGTTTAAGCCACTTGAAATTGGAGTTTCTGTTATTTGTAGCCGAATTCATTATTAACTATACAACCATCGACTTAAATCATTTGATCTACCTCCAGAGGCGAGAGTGAAGATGTTGGCGTCTGAGTTAAGGCGCCCTGGAAGCGAAGCGAACCAGCCTGAGAGGCGGCTGTGCAGCGGCGTCTGAGGCTGGAGCCCGGGCTGTTCTGGACAAGACTTTCTTACATGGCGCTGCACCCACCAGGGCCTGTTCTGCGGCCGCAGGAGCCTGGTACTGTGAACGCTGTCCTCAGAGAGGTGGATGTAGGATGGCGCTGCATAGTGGAAATTGGACATTAGCTCACATGTCCAGCTAAAAGAGGACCAGCAAGGAAATCAGGGCATACCCACTCGTTCATTGTCGGGTTGCTATTTCCATAAAGGGCTGGGACGCAGCAGCCGCGTGAACCAGGCCTAGGGTGTAAAGTACAGCAAGTGGGGACAAAGGCTTAAGAACATCATCGTCCAAGCTAAAGTGGGACAAGGTGGACGTTGGAAGACCGGAAGGCGTGGCGTCTGCCTGGACGCTAAGGCGGCGTGGTGGCCCGGCTGTCTGTACTGCGCTTGATGTGGTCTTGTGGCTCTGAATTTAAAAACTGTGCTCTATTTAAAAACCAAATCTGCAACAGGTGTGCTTCCAACAGGAAAATGCGGTGTCACACTCTCTTGGGATGGTGCAGGACGCAGGGTCTGAGGGAGTCAGTACCTTGGCACCCCTGCACTTAGCAGGGGGCCCAGCCCACGGGACACCTGTGACTGTGGCGTGGGGGACGGCCCTAATACAGCCCCACCTCCTGACACTTGTGATTGGCTGAAAGATGCCCCTCCTACTCCAGCTGAGCCAGTCGTGGGTCCACACTCTTTGCCAGTGATTGGCCCACGTGGGGCTTGTGACCTGCGGGCGCAGAGTCCGGAGCGGCCCTGGGGACTGGGACAGGAGCCTGCGCGCACCTCTAAGGCCTTTTCGGTAAATTCTCTAAGGAAGGGGAATTGGGCCTGTGGTCAGTTTTTCTGGCAGCCTGGAGCTTTCTCAGGCTGGCACGTTGCAGGTGGGCTGTGGTCCTCCTAGACTGTGGTCTTCAGCTGTTAGAAATCCTGTTAGTGCTTAAAGTGTTTTAATGTGGAGGGAGAGGGGTGAACAAAATCGTTTGGTTCGAGAATCAGTAGTTTTTATAGGCTGAGGTTAAGGCCCAGTGGAGACGATAGCTCAGAGGGGCCTGGCTAGAGTTTGTCTAAAGATAAATTCTTAGTCATCACCCGAGGATGTCTTTGTTGTTTTCGAGGCCACTCTCAGGCGAGCTTACAGCAGAAGCAGGTTCCTTCTTCTAGAAGCTGGGCACTGGGATGGGTTACTCAAAACACCCGAATCCAGCAGGATGGCTGCCCTCCCAGCCCTTCCTGTAGGGGTGTGTATGTGTGAGTCTGAGAGAGAGAGAGAGAGAGAGAGAGAGAGAGACCTCCCTGTCCTCCTCATATTCCCCAGTATTCTGGGAGCTGCCGGACTTTCCACCGACTGAAACAGGGCTGCCAGTGGAAAGCCCCGCAGCTGGTCTGGGCAGGTGTCTTTCCCTCATTAGGCTCATCTGCCTGGGTCTGTGGTGGGTGCTCCACAGAAAGGAAAGTCAGAGGGGGTTAAGCCCAGGTATCTGTGCAGGACACAGCCTGCTTACCCTGCAGTCACTGATGAGGGATTTAGGAAGTGCCTCTTTCCACACCCAGGACAGGGCAGGCGAGGCGTGCAGCTCTACCCAGAGGGGAGGAGGCACCTGGTGTATGGGGGAGCACGGGCCACAGGTGGCAACGGCAAGTGGAGGACTCCCAGTAGCTTTCCAGATAAGAAAGGGCAGCACAGGGGCAGGAAGCGTATGGGAGGAGTCCCTAAGTTTCTAGGGAAATTGTTCCTCCCTGTCAGCTGCTGAAGACCAGACAGAGGCTCCAGGGGCTCCAGCGGGTGAGCGGGGCCTCTCGGAGACGGAGGGGCTGTCTCTCTGACATGGAGGGCTGCAGGCAATGCCTGGGTGGTGCTGCCACACAGCATGGAATCAGCAGAGCTGCCCCGATGGGGCTTATTATCCCGAGGGTGAGCGCAGGGTGGGCAAGTAAAGAAATAAGCCAGTTGGAGGATTAACAAGAGCTGTGGGGAGATGTGAGAGCGTGTGATTAGAGTGAGTGGTCCTTCTCATGCAGCCACAGGGGAAGAACATTCCATGTACCAGGAGGAGCCCCCAGAGGCAGCTGTAAGGTGGCAGTGTGGCTGGAGCAAGGTGGGGAGGGCCGCCAGGGCAGAGCAGCAGGGCTGAGTCAGCAGGGGTGTGTGTTTTGAGCCCTCTCGTTTTGTGGTCTCCTTTCCTCTCCACTTAGTCCTCCTGGCTGCTGCCAGAGAGAACTGGTCATGCACAGGGAGGGGGTCAGGGGAAGGCTGGTCGCTCCCAGCAAGTCTGGAGGGCACTAAAGGTCTCAGGCTGCGTGGTTTTCTCTGGGCTTCAATATCTCTAACAGGGCCTTTGTAGTCACATTTTATAAACTCTTGCTTGAAAATGGAGGCTTTATTTTTAGCTTGCCTAGGTGGCAGGCCCCAGGCCAAGGAGGGCTGCTGCTGCTCTGTGCCTTTGGCTTTAAGTAGAGCTTCACATTTGTGTATGGTCTGTTCTGTTTCCAGACTCATTCGGCAGCTGTGGGCCCCTTACCTTAGCCCTCATTTGCTTGGCTTTCTCCTCCACCACTGGGGGTGATAGCCAAGGGAGAGGAAAGGCCTGTCCTATTCTAACTGGCAGAGGGCAGCTGTGGGCTGCGGGAGAAAACACACCATTGTCTGGGGCAGGGAGTGTTCTGGGTCGTTCACAGCCAGGAGAGGAAGAGTTTAATGGGAGGGTTTGAGAAGGGCAGCTCTGCCCTCCTGGGGAGGACACTGTCTTCAGGGGGACTTGTCCCAGCTGCCTGTAGGCCACATGGGATGGCACCTGCTTCTCTGAGCTTCAGTTTCCTCATCTGTAAAGGGGATGATCACTGTGTAATACTTACCTCCTGAGAATTAAAGCAGATGCCATGTGTCACATGTTCTCTAAGCCATGGCTCTTTTTGCAAACGTTAGGATGTTTCTATGAAAACCACAGATCCTACTCGTGCTATTTCTGATCTTGGTCAAGCAAATTAAGGTAAACACATTCACACCAAGTTAAGTCTCCCTTTTCCATATCTCTGAGGCGATTCAGGCAGAAGGGGTCCTGCACCTCGCCCAGCTCCTGAACCCCAGGCCCCGTACAAATGACTTCAGAAGTGGGCTAGGAGAGTAAGTGCCCTGTCGGCAGGGGCCGATTCTGACCCACGGTAGGGCCCAGGACATCTGACTTGGGTTCTCACCTACCAACTTAAGGAAGCTGTACGGCAAGCCTAGGTTCTCTGTTGACTGGACCTTGGCAAGCCTTACGTTTCCTCATCTATGGTCTGACACTGCATGGGTCAGTACTCGGAACGGGACTGGCATGCAGAGGGCGCTGGGCGGATTGACTGCTTTCCCCAGCCTGAACCACCTGGTCGGCTCACACCATGGAGCTAAGTTGACATCTGCTTCATGCCTATGTCCCCTCCATGGAGTGTCGGGGGCTGTGGGGTTTGGAGAAAACATTCAATTCCATTTCTGTGGTCCTCAGGTAGGGAAGACTACAGGTGGACAATGGCGTGATGGCTTGATGTCCCAGGAGCCCCAGGGCAGAGTGCTGGCCACCAGATGCAGGTGGCCGCTGAGCTGTCTCCGTACACGGTCCCGCTACTCTACCCCTGGGCTGTTCCCGTGATCCCGGCCTCATGTAGGGTTCAGTGGCCGTGGGCTGTACTCCAGCTCAGCCTTTGACTCTTGGAACTGTGCCACATACTTAGAAGCATTCTGAGGCAACGGCACGTGAAACGGGGGCTGAGAAGCCTTGGCCACCTTTCCCTGACCACACCTTCAGATTCTTGGATCATTGGCTATATTCGTTATCAGAACCTGGAAAATCCAGATGCCCAGTGGACTCCTGGCCTGGCAAATAGCAGCCCTGTCGACAGTCTTGGGGAGAATTCCAGGCCTGAGCTGCTCCTTGCTCCCTTGAGACACATGTGTTGCAGGACAACTCAAGGTCATGCTGACAGACACAGCACGTGGGATTGCCCTGCCTCTGGGCACGTCAGCAGCCTGAGAAGACCAGGCTGCTGCTGCTCCTATCTGGACAGAGTCCCATGAACGGTCACCACTGCCACGGCTGTTCTGGTCCACAGGCAGGCGTGGCTGCTCATCTGTGTGGCGCACCCCAGACTCATCCTCTCAGGTGCTTAAGGCTGCTCTGCTAGTGTGTGCAATAGCTTTGAGACATTTTAAAGAAAAATGTGTGTTGCCACTCCTTTGTGTAAAATGGGAATAGTTTTTCTGCGATGAGTGCCCTCAATCACTAAAAACAAATAATTTTGTTTAACAAAATGTGCAAACAATCGCTATTGCCAACTTGGATTAGCATTACCAACAAGTGCCGCCAGGGGACGACACCGCACCAGGGAGGAGAGCCCAAAGCCCGGGACTCTAGGTCCAAATGTCTTTTCTCCATGAAAATTCGAAAATATGTTTTGTAATTTAGTTAAATGAAAATGCTGAAAGTGATATAGTGGAGAGCACTTTTAATGGAAAATTAATTGATAACACAATCTTATTTCAATTTATTTTTATTTTTAACTTAAACGACTGTGCATGTTCCACAGTCTTGTGAGAGTCTCCAGAGTTAGGCCCAGGTCTTCTCAACATTTCATTTCGAATTGTTTTTTCCTCACGTTGTGCATTGATATGGGCTTCTCAGTTCAGAAAACAAGGCACTATAACTATTTTATCAGCTACATTAATACATTGAAGATATATTTATCCTTTCATTAAATATACAGCATTTGAATACAATATGGTTTTATGCAGATCAGGTTCAAAACACCCAAGGCACACACTTTATTTTTTCCTTTTTTTTTTCTTTTATGTATTTATTTGAAGGCTCATATTAAAGTTTCAGAATTGCTATGAACAAAGAGTTCCAGAGTAGAAAGCAATGGACAGTGATCGTTGTAATTTTAAACATGAAACGGTTAAGACTGTGCAATGTAGAAATGAGTTACAGGAACAATAAAGAAACAAAATCACTGATAACATCATGGATTAAAATCGAAGTGGCCAGATCTGCTGAAGTCTGAGAAACAAGTTTGGCAATTATCCGATTCCCCACAAAGCCTGGGCAGTCCCTTGTACATGCTGCTGCTGTGGCCACCCAGCCATGGTGGAGTTGTCACCTACTTGCTCGTGTACATGGGTATCTCCAAGGACAGAAACACGCTCCAGCTCACTAGTGTTTAAAATGCCTTAAGTTCAAGTAAAAGAAAGCCTTTCCCAATATTTTTTCCCCTAATAAGACAAATTAATACTCATCTAGGAAAAAAGAGGTCTGGAAGAAACCGGGGGACAATAAAGTCAGGGAACATGTTAAAGTTTGAGAGAAACTATTGGCTGGTGAGACAGGAGGGCTTTATAAACTGTAAGAGATGAGCTGATTGGAATTTTTCATGAACCTGGAGGCGTAGTGGCTGCTGCTCAAATGGAGAATGTGCCAAAATAGAAGAAGCTGTGCAGGAACCAAAGACAACATGAGGCCAAAGAAGAGGTTCAAGGTTTAAGTTTGAAATTTGTTTTCCCTAAAGTGTAAGGGCTGGCCCATGTCTTCCTGACTCGGTTCTTTGCCAAATGCTCTTTTGCTTCAAGCCTTAGTACATTGTTTGCTTATCAAAAACATCATTAGGTTTATGTCAACCAGAGCGGCTGCCCAATTCTCCAACTGCCATGGCTCGAAAACAGCCAGCTGGGGACGAGGGGACCTGTACTCCCAGGACAGAGAGCCAAACTTCCACGGCGTCCCTGCTTCCGCCCAGAAACAAAAAGAAAAGCCGAGGCTCAGTTCCATGCTAGGAGGAGTGTTCACAAATGCCGATTCTGATGTTTTACACAATTCTGAAATAATACACAAGTTTCCATTTGTATACTGAGACTGCTTTAAGGAAATGGAACCAAGGCATATTAATTAATGGAAGGAGCATTTTTACTCTTTGATGAAAGCTATCTGGCTAACGTTATGGAGGTAAAGCCAGCTACAGGTGCTTCAATAGCCTACATTAGATTGCAAGTTTGGCAACTTTTAGTTGGTTTAATTCAGACAGTTTTTACTGTTTGCAATCAGAACCACAACCTTAGTGCAATAGTATATTTATTATTTTTTTTTTACAGTAATTTTGGTTGCCATACAAGAGATTAAAGGATTGGGGAGAAAGTGCAAATTACAGGAGCTTGATTTTGTTTTGTTTTGTTTTTTTAATAAAGTCTAAAAAGAATAAAAGCACAAAAGTAACAGCAACACAGATAATGTGAACACATGTTGTTACACAAACTATAGTGTGAAACATTAGTATTTAAAAAACAAAAAAAATCGTTAATGGGAAAATCAATATTTGTGGCCCACACACAAAAAGTCATTATCAGATCAATTGGGTAGTGCTTGCTTGTTCAATAATTGAGAAAAAAAATTCACCATTTTATTAACTAAAGTATCACAAATAATTCACTTTGTGATATATAAAGTTCAGCAAATCAACAGTCACATTGAGTCATTTTTATATGAATTAACTTAAAAATATGCACAGACACCTGGAGAAGGTGTCTTGGCAGGTATACATAATTTACATCTTGAGAGATTTTGGTTTTGTATACACGATATTACAGAAACTAGGAATGTAAATGCAGATTATTTAAATTACAGTATATAACAAAAGTTGATCTTAAAACCTGGAATAATATTAACATGATTTCTATATGAGCAGTTTAGCATTTGTCCCACCATTAAAGAGGGTCATGGAATAGGGCCTGGTCCTTACGTGTCCCAAAGGGGGAGAACAGTGGGTGGTGATTTAAATGAGGAACTATTGCTCTCTGTAGCAAAGTCAGCAAACAGAGCTAGAGACCGATTCATCTTGGCAACATGTGTTGATTTTATTGGTCAGTGCAGGTTCTGACAGGTCCCGTTACTTCTCTATAATAAGACATTGTAAAAATAAACTATTTCATCAGCTCTTTTGTCTTGCAGCCAGCTTGCTTCTGGTTAGTGGCATGTGGCATGTGGCTTGAAGTCTAGAAGAAAGGGAGGGACAGCCAGCTCTCCCCGACAGTCACCAAGCTGTGACGGGTCAGCCTACCCGACATTTCTCCTGCTTTCTTTCCTCTTACCTAGCATTTTGCCTGGCACTGAGCTCAGAGGTAATACCAACAGTAGGCAAAGGAAAAAGAGCCGTGGTGAAGTGGTGGACTCACTAAATTTTGCACTATCACCAAATGGAAGACAAATAAATGACCAAACCATCATGTTTACACTTTTCTAAAATACCGGGCAGCCCAGCAGGCCACCTGCAGTATCTTGGCTGGAAATTTCTCTGGAGTAGTGTTCATTCATCTCCCGATGGAAAAACTCAAAGTACATGGAAGTTAAGCGCCTTAATATTCAATTATTTCAAAGTTGGACTATTCAAATACAAGATTGACCTGCAAAATGTTTGGGAACAGGAAAAGTTCTAAAGACTTGGTTTCCGAATCAGGGGCGTGTGGCTGGAAAAGTGTGTGTGTGGTGTGTGTATTTTGGTTTTGTTTTTAGAGAAACTGCTGCATTATTAATTATAACCACTTTTGAAGAAATTGTCCTTCAGTGATGAAGTTCTAGCAAAGATAGAAAATATAACACAGCTCTGCTGGTTCAGATGCATCCAAATAAGGTTGATTTTAAAAAGGTCATACTTTTATAATTATTCCACAGAAATAGTATTATTAAATCACAAAAGTTTTTTTTTTCTTTAACTTTCTAGCACTGAAGTGGCACAAAGGCTGCCTAGTAGACCAGCCACTTTTTTTTTCTTAAAATATTGTGCTTATAAACTATCTGTACAACTATTTAAACTTGCAGTAAAGAAAGATTTTAAATTGCTGAATTTTATGTATTCATTCTAGAGCTGTTCCAGACCTAATCAGACACTTGGTCGTGAGCTTAAAGAAAAAAAAAAAAAGGAAAAAAAAAATCATGTTTTATAATTAGAGATGGGCTGAGCTAGTTCTGAAATGATAATAAAACCAAAACCTGACATCCGAGTATCCTCCAAATGTGGGAGAATGTGCTGGAAGCCTGACTGGATGTTTTGCAGCCCACATGCAGTTGGTGACCTCCCTTGGCAATCAGAGGTACTGTCACCAGGGGTGCTCAAGGAAGCTGGCCACAGAGGCCAGGCTGGCCGTCCAGGGGACTGCCTTGCTGTCATTTCCTCATCGACTGCCGCTCACTCTGATCCTGCAGCCCACCCTATGTTCTCAATCCTGGGTTCTGTCTACTCTCCAAACCCACTGGGTCCTCAGAGGACCTGCTATACTGTTAAGACAAGCTGGTGGGATTCCTAGACACCCAGAAAGGAAGGGGGAAAGCCCCGAAGTACCATCTTCCCTGGCCTCTGAGAGCAGAAGGACTGCTCAGCAGAGATGCTCACCCTGGGCCCTGTGCTCCCAGCTCTCAGAGAAGACACGGTCTCACGGGACAGCAGCACAGGCCCACCGTGAGCCATGGTCGTCTCGGGCTTTGTGTCAGAGTAGATGCTCACCTGCTCTCGTCTTTGCTGAGCTCGACACACCATCCTGAGAAGGCGCTCTGAGAGGGAGAGAGCCCTTGCTCCGTCTTGGACAGGTGTGCCTGGCAGACAGCCGCTCTCGTCCTCGACGAGGCCTGGGACCAAGGCAGCTGCACGCTGGCTAGTTCCCGTGGCCAGGTCTGCTTTCCTTTTTAGAATCATGACTTTGTGCTTTGGCTAACTCTGTGTGATATCTGTTTGGCCACCTTGGAATGATGCTCACAGATTTGCAGAAATAAAGAAAGCTAAGCAAAGCTGAGCACGATCCCATTCAGACTCCTCACCGCCACCAAGAGCACCATGGCTAAAGAACCACGGATGCTCAGCACAGGATGAGATGGGAGAAAGAATCTACAGAGGAAAATTAAGCTTCTCTACCTTTCAGGCCCGAGACGGGGCACCAGAAAACACATCTGGGAGCATGTCACTGTAAGCAAAGTACAGGAAAGAGGAAGGAGCAGGTGAGCATTGGGTGTCCTCTGAGAGGCCACGAGACTGAGGAAGGCCTCGTGTGGGGCCTCGGGTGGTGAGAGCTGCCCAGAGTGCAGAGGAGGGAGGTCTCAGGAGGTATCTGGAATACACTGGTGTCTGCCTGCAAGAACAAGGATCCTGTGCAAAATCGACCGGGGCCTCTTGGACCTGCAAAGTGAGGTCACCTGCATGCTGGGAGGCAGGCTGGGGATCTCTTTCCATGTTAGAAAGACACTCTTTCCTTGTCCCCTATTTGACAGAAACTGCCCAAGAAACCCACAGAGAGCTGAGAGTTTCAAGGCCTTTGCTCAGCCACTCCATGGACACACTCAGTATTTCTTTGGGTACAGGAGACAAACCCATGGACTGGGGTTGATGCCCACAGACTTTGCTCGACTGTTCCAGTATTTCAGGATAAGCCCATCTCTACTTATAACAAGAAGTCTGTAAAGGTAAAGCGCAGCCATCCTTATCTGTCCAGCAGCTGTTTCAAAGCCCTTTCTATATTCATTCTGTGCCCCACTCGAGTCACCCCCAGATCGATGAGGTCTTCCTTCTGCAGGTTTGGTAAGTGACTGCCATCGATCTCATTGTCCATGAAGGTCTCTTTGTGTTCACCCAAGTTTAGACTTTCCAGCCAATCTGCCACATCTGGTTTAGTCCACAGGTGGACAGGTTTAGTTGTAAAAGGCTTATTTGAGATTGGCTGTTGCAGTATTGAGGGAGATGGCGACCTGCTGCGTCCCACTGGGTTCAAGCCAAATAGGTCCCCAGAAGGGGGCTGGCTCGGAAGGCTAAAGACATCTGAGAGCGTGGGAGATGGCGAGGCCGCAGCAGCGGACAGAGGGGCGGGCAGGATCTCCTTGCTCATCTCTGTTGGCGAGACCACAGGGCTCGGGGCGCGTCTTGTTCCTGAGGTCCTACTTTCATAGTCGGGGGGCCGGCTCTGCAGGGTGATGGGCTGGGAAGTGCCAGGGCGGACAGTGAAGGTCACTGTCGTGCTCCGTGTACCTGAGACGGTGCTCATGACCTCCGGGCTTCTGAAACAGCAACAACAGAGAAAATCGTCACCAGGCTACCAGGTCACCAAGGCAGGCGAGGCAGACACCCAGACCACACCAGAGAGTGATTTGCCACGCCAGGACAGGGAGGGGAGAAGGGGCCAGGGGCAGAGTTCAGGAAGGCAGCAGAGCACACCAAGCGGCCACTCACCTGAACCCAGGGCTGAGGTGCTGCATGGGTTGGCCTGCCTAGGTGTGTGTGTGGGGGGCTTGTGAGGCCCTTGCTCTAATAAGGCACACAGGCAGGGCTGGAATGAGTGTTGCCCCGAGTGGCACGCGTCCAGTGATATCACTAATGCCCACATGTCAGCAAGTGGAAGGAAGCACGTCCTTGAGGAGAGACCCTCTGTCAACTGTCCCACTGCCCTCTGGCTTTGGCTTGAATGGACAGGTGCCCCCCCCCTTTCTGTAAGTGGAAAGCCCTGTGTCCACCTGGGGGCACTCAGGGTTTGAGAAGTCCGCCCATAGCCTCAGAGAGCATGGAGTAATTTGTCAAGTTCTGTGCGTGGTGAGCTTACCTAAAGACGGTTTGCCTCCCAACACTGCCTGGACTGTTAGAGGTATTTTTTTAGCCCCCTTTCCTGTGAAAGACTCACTAACAGAATATACAGTCCTTAACAAAAAGCAGAACTCTGAAAAAAACCGTTTTCCCCACGGCCAGGGGAGTCCTTGGCAGTGTCCTGGGCCCGCCTGCTCTGGTTGGGCAAGTACAGCCCCCGAGGCTGGAGAGGGGACAGCCCCCTAGGTCCAGCCCTTACTGGCCCACGGAGGTGGCCTGATGGCTTCGTGGGGAGGGGGTCACAGGTCAGTCCCTAGCTCCCACACTCTCCTGTGTGGAGGTGACCTTTTATAAACTCCCTCCCTGGTTTCGGCCAAGGCCCCTGGCAGGCTTCTCATCACACCTGGAGAGGGACGACCACCCCTCGGGCCTGGTGTGTGTCCGGCTATCTCCGAATGGAAGACATGTCCCATTAGCGCCGGGAAGGGCATAGCCACGGAGGGGCACAGGCGTGAGGCGCTTGCCTTGTGGTCTCATCTGCGTGGATGTAGGAGAGCCGGCCCCTCCTCAGGACCTGGACTTAGACGGGTCTGCTGGAGCCCGGGCTCTGCTGAACACTGGCCCACGAGCCTCCATGTCTTCGTCTATGAAATGGGCTCCTCTCTCCCCTAAGTGGTGGGCCAGCCTGTGAGGAGGTGCTCTGGGGAGCACCAGGTGTGGCCCGTGACTATGAGTGATGGCAGGCGGCCGTAGCGTGGCAGGGGAAGGGCTGTGGTCGAGAGGAGCACCCCGGCCAGCTGAGATGCCGCTGTGTGGAGGGACCAGTTTGAAGGCCCTGGACATCCACTGTCCGCCAGTTCTGTCAGTTCCCATTGTGACCTCTGGAGCTCAGTTGCTGCCTGGTTCGAGCAGCATTTCTCAAAGAGGAGCCCACGGACTCTTCATAAAATCACCCAGGATGCCGGTGAGGTGAGCGAGCCCTGTTCAAGCGACAGGGCCTGCTGGGGATGGGGAGCAGGTGCCTGCAATTAACCAAGCCCCAGGCATTCTGATAGATACTGGATTTTGGAACCACCTGATGAGGCCTGGTCTCCCTTCCAGAGCTTTGAAAGGGCTGAGCTGAAGGGCGAGCCGCAGACAGGCTGCCAGTCTGCCCCCTGCTTCTATCCGTTGGGTTTACCTTTTCTTTTGCTATTGTTTTCTTTACCGCTGACATGTATTTGGGCAAAACCACGGACGGGTTACCTAGGTGCAGCTAAGACACTTTCTCACTTGATGTGAGCCCTTGTTACTTCAATGTGGAATATTCCACGGTGAAAGGAAAGAGGGGGTCTGAAAAGGGACTAGGCCTGTGGTCTCCAGCAGCCATCCTGCCGTGAGAGGTGTTTGCACACGGCTGGCCTGGTGCTCTTCCCCCTCCTCCCCTGCAGGGTGCCCTAGGGTGGGACCTGCTACAAATAGGGTGTTTCTGTCTAGAGCCCCCCAACCCCATGGGGGAGCAGGTGGCCACAAACAGGTATGAGGCAGCTCCAGGTGACGACTCCACCACTACTTTGAGGCCCAGCGAGGCTCCACCTGTTGGGGGGGCAGGACCCCCTGGTGTCTGCATTGCGATGCTCACGACTGAGGTGGGCTGTGACACAGACACAAGAACAAACTGGTGTTGAAGGCCCCGGTTCCAATCAGAGCCAGCTGCAGCTGGCGGGCACTGCTGAGGCTCCTCCCTAAAGGTGGCTGTCTCTGAGCGCCACAGCTGTAAGGTGGGTGTGTTTTGGGGGAAAGGTGACTTCTTTCACCCTGATAAACTAAGCTGATTGAAATAAGATCATGAGAAGGTGTAAAGCCACTGTGTTCGGGGGTGATTTGGGATGGTGTTTAGGACCTTTGGGGCAGAAGGAGTGCTTTTCATTAAGTGGGAAAATATCCCACAAGCACACATTTGCTCAGACATGACTGGGGTGGAGGAGGGGTAAAGAGGAAAGGTCCGGCCTGGATGTGCTTTCTCTGAAGCTGACTTTGCTTGGTGATTGCACCGATGAGTCTGGGTGGAGCCACTGAGGCAGCACAGCTGGGGAGCAGCCCTGCTGCTCATTAGACTTGTGAAGCAAGGCAAGTTAGTCCCCAAATTACAGCAGCTGCTGCACACCTGGGCCGGTTTTAATAGTGCGTGTCTCTGGCCCAGGGCGTGGCACCTGCGCCAACCTCACTGTGGGAATTCCCAACCAATCCCAGGCATGGGAGGGCTCTGCAGGCAGGTGTGTGTGGGACGTGAAGGGGGGCTCTGCAAACACCTCGGTGGGCAGCGGGAACGAAAGACAGTGGCACACACAACAGCAGGTGGGTAACTGCAGGCGGCACTTACTTCTGATCAGCATGACCCTCTTCTGTGAACACCCATCATGGGAGCAAATGAAAATGACAAAATGCAATGACTTGAGACAACAATGCAAAATTAATAAGAAAGAGAAAAGAAGCGCTTTGATGGATGGAATGAAAGTGGTGCAGACGTGGGCTGAGCGTCCGTCCGTGCAGTCGCAAAAGTGCTGCATTATCCACATGAACATCGGGCTTGGGATGGGGCAACTCACTTATAAAGAAGAAAAATACCCAGGAAGAAGTTCAGAAAGAGAAAACAGTGACATTGGAATGCTTTTAGCCTCTGCCTGACACCCTCTGAGAATCAGCTGACTGCTAATCCCCTGGGCTGAGCCGCCTTTTCTCTTCGGCAGCTTAGGGAGGATAAACCAACATTCCCACCAAGGGGGGGGCTACCCCCAGGCTGAGAGGGTGGCCAGCCAGCAGCTAATCACGAGGCAAGCAGATCTGGCCGCGTGTCTGGAGCCTGCCGATGCCCCACCCCATACAGCTACAGGAACAGACAGAGAATCTGGGAGGCCGAGTAAGGCCGGCCCTGCCCTGCCCTGCCCTGCCCTGCCCTGCCCTCCTCCTCAATGCGCAATGCTCTCTTGGTTCATCACATCGATGCTGTGCACTGGATCCTCCCAGTTGCACAGATCATTATGTTGCTAAGCAACCAGTGGGTGCCCAGGCAGAACACATGGGATGTGATGGCCTGATTTAGAACACAGACATACTCTCACTCCACAGCCCCTCTTGGACTACCGCTCTCTAGCCTGCCTTTTAAATCAAATCCATATAGGAGCATGAGAATTTAACAAAAAAACCAAACCAAGAGGTAAATGAGTCACTCAGAAATGCTTATTCCATCAGTCAGTACAAGTTAGACGAGTGGGGGAAGTGAATGTGCGGGCGGCTTTTGTTTGTCACTGTGTTTACAAATCCAGTCTGGCTCCTGGACAGCGATGGTGGGCCAGAAGCTGATCAGTGCTGCCCACTGGGCCTACTGCTTCTATCCCCCACACAGGATGCCTGGGGAGGGCCCAGCCCTGGTGCTGGGTTCAGAGTCCTGTTAGCATAAAATTCTTTCCTCCATACCAAGTCACACGTCTGCGTTTTAGCGACGAGCCCCCATCCTGCACGGACACTAGTACTGATTTCCAAACTGCCCTCCTGTTGAGTTATTTTGTTTTTGTGTCCTCCTGAGTTGCTCACCAGTTTGGCCAAGGCCTGCAGTGCTGGGAGTGGGTCAGCGCCGCTCCTGGTGCCTCTCTTCACGTCTCAGCAGCTGGGATGCTTCAGTGCACACCAGGCCTGTCACCCATGGGCTCTGAGCAGCATGAGGGGCCCTGGTCTTCAGTCCTCAGAGCCCGGCCCAGAATGAATGGTTGGTGGATGTGCTAGCCATCGCCCTGACCACTTGGTTAAGCAACTTGACCAGTGTTACAGAGCCAGATCCAGAAGTGGGTGGGCTTCACCCCAGGAGGTTCACATCTAAGCCCAAGAGGGCACCAGATTTCAGGGGGGAACATTCACTCTGTGATGCGCTCCTGCCGAACGGGTCTCAAGTACGAGGTGAGGAGGATGGACCCCATTTGAGGCCTGCCCTTTGATGAGCACGGAGTGTTCGCCGGTCATCTGTGCTTTCCCTCCCTGGCATTACCTTCACATCTCACGCGGTGCGGTGAAGCCATGAAACGGGCCCCGACGGTGCTGAGGCTGTGAGGACGCCACTCAGCAACTCCTACAGGGTGACCCCCAAGTCGCCCTCACTAGGGAAATGGGACACTGCAGCTAAGTGTACTTTTACTTCTAGAACGTTCATTACAACATGTAGATAGTATTTTGTAAAAAAAAAAATTTGTGTCTTTTTCTGATACAGGGTCTCACTCTGTCACCCTGGGTAGAGGGCGGTGGTGTCACAGCTCACAGCAACCTCAGACATTTGGGCTCAACAGATCCCCTTGCAAGTAGCTGGGACTACAGGCGCTCACCACAGCAGCCTGCTGAATTTTGTATACATTTTTAGTGGATATCGTGTAAATGCACATTAGCTACCATTTCCCATGTTCCCTATGTATGGTAACTTTAGGGGTGACTTTCAGAATACCCCATATTATTGAGTCTGCCTCAAAGTCTGTGCAGGACTAGCTGGGCAGAGATAAGTTTTTAACAACCAAAGTTGATTTATTTAAAAATCAAGAGGCTTCCAGGATCATAGTGCAGAGGGTAGGGAGAGGCCGATGCTGCTCCTGGGTGTTCACCGGGGCTGGAGAGGGACCATCCCAGGAGCTGGCTGGAGCCTGGACCCAGGGTAGGATCCCTTGATCCTGGAGTCCTGTGGGACTCCAAGCTCCTCCCCCAAGCTCAGTCATACCCGAGGCTAGTCTTGAGCTCCCTTTGGGACCTGCTAGAAAGGCTGGCCACCTAGAGGGGACCGTGGGGAAACCAGCATATACCCCCCCCCAATAGAAGCCACAGGGGACCCTACCACACACACTTGCTGCTCCATGTACAGGGGGTGGAAGTGAAGCTGACCTTTTCCATGGATGCGCTGGTGAAGAACAACAGATTGTTTTGCTTTAAAATTGGAGGCTGGTATTTGTCAATTACATCTCAGTAAAGCTGAGGAAAGATGCTTAGTTCTCTTGGGTCAGAGCAAACCATGTCTTTCCGGGTCCCTTGAATCTACTTGCTTGTCTCCAGACCACAGGCTGTGACAGGGACACCCTGTGCCCGGGTTTCTGCACAGCTGGCTCCTTTTCATATTTCACATCTTTCAAATGTCACTTCCTTAAAGAGCATCAGTTCCTTTCTGCTCGTGCTCACTGTAACTTGTCAATGCATCTTAATTCCTTGGCAGCGTTTGTGACACTTAGGGTTTGTCTTATTTATTTATTGTCCATTTCTCTCCTCAGGAATTTGAGCTCTCCAAGGGAAGAAAGACCTGGAAGATAGGTTTTCTTGTTCAGAGGTAAATTCTGGGCTCAGTGTGGTGCCTGGCACGCAGAGGTAATCAGTAACTATTTGTCGAATGAAGGACTGATGACGACTTCTGCCACCTCACTCTGGAGGGCCCAGGCGTCCTTCTCGTTACTCTCTGCCCCAGGCCTGAGCTCAGGAAAAGCAGTAGCTGAGTGAACTCCTGACCAGTGAATGAGGACACCAGGGGGCTAGGCTGGGGACCCAAGCAGAGGACTGAGTGTCCACCTGTGTCAGGCCTGCACCTGGCTTCGTGACTTTAACCAAAACATCCAAGGGGTCTGCCCCTTGGCCCACAGAATGGTGAGAATCCCACTCAACACCCAGCCCACCGGTACTGTGAGAATCAAGTTCTTCGGCAGATTTCTGAAAGTCTTTGAACAGTAAAAAGCACACTGCAAGTGGAGGTCATTCTACAGCTGGGGCCAGTGTTCACACACTGTCCTTGCGGGAGGGTTCCGGGCTGTTGCGGGCTCTGCGGGTTTACCCTCTTGGCTCTGAGTTCAGGGGAGGGCAGGAGTGGCAGAGCACCACAATCTTGTGCTGAGAGCCACCCGCCAGCCGGGGGTGCTGATGGGGAGGGGACCCCCCAACAGGGGGAGTCCACTGACTCTTCATGGAGACTTACTCTTTGGCTCTTTGGTCCTCAAACCACAGCTTCTTTCATCCATCTGTTTGTGACTCCCTTCAAGGGTGAGATCACCTCCTGGGGTAGTCAGGCTGGGGACACTTTTCCCGGAACTGTCGACTCTCCTGCTTGGCAGGAGGGATGCCTCTAGCATTACATACTAAAGAAAACTTCTCGATTGGACTCCTTTCAACGACACATTTGTAATCAAGACATCTCCAAATTCCGTGTTTCCGGGCAGAACTTTTAGCAGCAGAAACGCATTTGTGGCTCAAGTTAAATCAAATGTGCCCAAGAAAGCAAGGATCTAGTCCTTTAACTTTCTGCTCTTTTATTTTTTTTTTTTTTTGAGACAGAGTCTCACTATGTCACCTTCAGTAGAGTGCCAGGCCGTCACAGCTCACAGCAACCTCAAACTCTTGGGCTTAAGTGATTCTCCTGCCTCAGCCTCCCAAGTAGCTGGGACTGTGGCGCCCATCACGATGCGCGGCTATTTTTTCTGTTGCAACCGTCATTGTTGCTTAGCTGGCCTGGGATGGGTTCGAACCCGCCAGCCTCTGTGTATGTGGCTGACACTGTAACCACTGTGCTACGGGCACCGAGCCTCTGCTTCTGCTCTTGATCCTGTTCTGGGTTCCGGTAAGAAGTGAAAGAAAACAGTCTCACATCAGAGTCGCTGAGAAAGAATCCAAGGGTGAAGTGACTTTAGAAGGTCAAGTTCAGTGGGGGTTTCTGCCCACTTGGTGAGGGAGCAGTCATGGAGCCACTTCAAAAACTGCCCCTTTCTTGTGTGATCAAAACTTGTTTCTATGGAAATGGGATTTTTACACCACTGCTTGTCTGTCATTTAAAAAAAACCATGGCCGGTTTTTAATTTTCCCTGGAAAAACTCATTTCTTTTTCCTCAGTAGGAATTCCCTCCATCAGGGCCATTCACAGCTCTGAATTTCAGATGTACTGAAAGGCGTGTGGAGACTCCCAGCCGGTGAGCCCCAGATGAGAGCACACCAGGGTTTGTCTACCCCGACTGGGCAAGTACCAGGCCCAACCACAGAGGGACACACTCCCAGGGGACATTTCTGTGTCAGGAAAAATGTGGCTGAGGGCTGCTTATTCGTAATGAAGACTTGAGCACTGGGAGAGAGGGAAGAGTTTTGTTAGATCTTGGTAACTCTGTCCTGGGCCTGCTGGTGGCTATGCTGCCACTCCAGCTTGTCCTTGTCAACTTGTCCCATGGCTGGAACTTATGCCCAGTATGGCCTTCCCCAGGTGCTCAGCATAGTGTGGTTGTAAGATCCAGACAGCCAGGGTAAGAGCAAAGTGCCTAGTTCAGTGTCGAAAGTGACTGGCCTTTGTTTTTGTTTCAGGGCCCTCCTGTGCCTAGTCCAACTCTGAGTGTAACCCCTGGTCAGGAGTGGACGTGGCCTCTGGCAGTGCAGGTGACCCCTAGTGACTGAGCCTGCTACAGGGTCACTAAAGAGCCCTGGTGTTCAGCTGGGCCCCAGGGGTATTAGCAGGTCCGAGAGCCCCCTCAAGGGTCCCTGCCCTTGGCAACCTCCGCTGTGTACATGTCCAATTAGATAGTTGGCCCTTCCCTCCAGGGTGATCCCTGGCCCCTGAGCCAGCTCCCTGGGCTGCAGGGATAGTCCTCTGCCTTCCACTACAGCCCTGGGCCCAGGGGCTTCACCTTGTCTCGTTGTCCGCTCAGTGGGAGTCAGTACAGGCGCCTGTGGAGCACGATGGCAGACACCTGGTCAGGGCTGACCAGGTGTTAGCTGATGGCCTTGTTGCATCCTAAACAGGACACCACCAGCTGGGCACCAGTCTAGTTGAGGGAAGTCATGCAGCTACTCTCCTTAAGAAATCTAACAGGATTCTGCCCCAGGATGTCTGCTCTGAGGCCAAGGTCACCCAGAGAAATGTAGGGCAGGGAAGCCCTAGAGATAAGTGCAAGTTGGAATCCCCACCCTGTCAGCACAGCAGGAGCTGGTCCAGCCTGGAAGGGATTTGAATGGGGAGCTGTCCAGCTGCTGTTCAGAAAGAAGCCCATGGTAGGGGTCCCTGCCCTTGCGGGGGTGGGTGGGAAGTGCATATGGGATCATGGACAGCGAATTCCTTCCTCCAGCCGTACAGTCATCCCCTTCCACCTCCTTCCTTACTGCGGACATTGCTAACAAGGGGAAGCAAGAGTCAGAAAACTTTAGCCTGCGTCCCGGGTTCATCTCTGACTGGCTGTGCACACGGATGAACCCTTGGCCTCCCTGAAAGATGGGTGTGATTACAACTCACTTCCAGCTCCCCAGCTGTCACAAGGATCATGCATCCACGTGGAGGTGCTTTGTAAAATGCGGAACACTAAGGTGAATACTCCTGCTATTTCCATGTAATGTAATGACCAGTGTACTGTATTGTTAGTAATGGGGAAGGGCAAACCTAGTCAGTTTTTAAGACTTCCTCCAGACTTTTGAGTATACAATACTTGTAGCTTTGTACGTATACATGTCTACCAGAAAAGGGGATTTTTTAAAGAATTTGTCTTCAACTGAAGTACTGTTTGAACGTCACAGTTGGTGGTAGGTGCCTATTCAAAGACAGTGGTGTCAATGTGCTTCTCTCTAATGAGGCCAGCTCGTCAATATTCCTCTGAGGAGTAATGGGAGCCATCCAAGTAATTTATTTACATACACATTGAAAGATAGCTGGGAAAATTGTGGCTCTCAGCCTGCGTCTCCAGACCCAGCCGTAGTGCACTATCGCTGATTAATGGACTTGGTGCTTTGACTGAAATGCCTGTCCAGCAGGAGGATGGAGAAAGACTTCATTAGTCAAAATGATGAAGCGCGAGATCAGACATCAGAGGGGGAGACTGAAGAGCACACCGCCTGGGGAACAGCAAAATGGTGCGTGTCACGGGCGATCGCAGGAGCAGACGGGTCTCCAGTGGGAATTATCCAAAACCCGCAGACAGTTGAGGGCCCTTTCTAGACAGAGCCTCAGACAGGGCCTTCGGGTTAGGTTTAGAAATGACTCTTCATTTGTTCTCCCTCCCGTTCCAGTGGAAATAACTTAAACCGTGCACGGTGCTGTGAGCGGCAGGCTCCTCAGGGCAACTGAATGCTTCCCTGACCCGTGTCTGCCCCTGGGACAGGAGGGGCTGGCCGGGAGGAATGTCTTTCCCTCTCAGCTCACCTGTAAGGCCACACCTGGGCCTCCCCATCTCACAGACCTGCCTGGGGAGGGAGTGGGAGGAAGAACCCACACATGCAGATGCCCGCCTGACACCCCAGCTGGCGTGGTGACTCCTGTAACCAACACGAAACTCTGTTGGGCCTCGGCGAGGCTCTAAATGGTCCTGACAAAGATCTGGAGGGCACAGAGGAGAGGGCAGAGCTGCTCTTTGGAAGCCCAGGTGGAGGCTGCTTCGTGTGAGCTCATTTCACTCACATCTTTAGGAGGGAGCACCGTGGCCCGTCAGGATGGCGGTGACCATTACTCTGCTGTCCCAGAGGTCCGAGCATGACAGAAGCGCAGTTACTGGGGAACAGATGTCACCAACACAAGAGGCTTTACCAATCCCCTCATCATGTCCGCCTGGGCTGCTCCTAAAGGGCTTTCCCCAGTCAGCCCTGGACAGCGTGAACATGTGGCAGTGTGCGCCTGAGCCAACCGCGGGACTTACCTTGGAGCAAGGCTGGTGGACTTGGCTCCTGTTGGTGAATCCAGACCTTCCCCTGGCTTTGCTGATTTCTCTCGGTTCATCTGCTGTAGGATCGAGTTCAATTCACTAATAACATTTGCCTTTGGGCCTGAGAGAATTGGGCTTTTGATCTCTGTGACATCACCCCACAACTTGGAGGTCCTTGGCTGGATAACCTTGGCCATCCCGGGCTGGACACTGCCCGGTGGGGGCGGGGGAGCGGGCGGGGGTATAACAAAGCTATCTGCATCCTCTTCCACGAGCGCGTCTTGGTAAAGTGCATTGCTTTTGTGAATTATGGGCTTCATTTTTGGCTTAGGAGGTACTGGGGGTTTGTCAACCATAAATGCTTGCCCATCTGCATAGACTGTGCAGGTGTCCACGTTCTCCCCGCCTTCGGAAGACAGGGTGGAGATGCTGGACACGGTGGAGATAGTGCTGGTCGTCTCGAGATGGTGGTCACTGCTACTCCGGCTGTCCACCTCCTCGATCCCAGAGTCGGTGACAGCGTCAAAGCTCTCAGGGGGCGGCAGGAATGAGGCAGGCAGACAGTTTGAAAGACCAGCTGGCTTCTTGCTGTCTGCAGAGTTGGTTGGTTGGCTGGAGTTCAACGAAGGGGACTGAGGAGTATCGTGTTTTTTCTGCTTGACCAAGTCCGCGAGAGCAGGGACAGAAGCAGCACGGTCATCGGGGATATCAAAACTATTTGCAAATTCCAGGGGAGGAGGCAATGGCTCTGTAAAGATAAAATCCTCATCCAAATCCACGGATGCCAGAGGGGGAGGAGGGATGCGGAATGGCAAAATCACCGCCTCTTCCAGGGAGCCGACCGCCACAATGGCTCTGCCTGGCGTGGCGGCGGGCTCGGGGGCAGCGGAGATCTGTAAAGCACCTTCGGTTTCGGAAACACCTTCTGGCACCTCTGACAGCGAATGGTCAGGCTTCATGTCCACGTCCACTTTCTCATCCTCTTCCTCCAGCGCGTCCTGCAGCTTGGTGGTGTCCACGGTGTGGACCATCAGCAGCCCGGCCGACTTCTGCTGGGACGTGTCCACGATGTCGATGAGCATGTTCTTTTTGTCGTCGCCTCTCCGGTCCCTACCCAGGTCGGTCTCATACTTGTTCTCTGTCTCCTGACGCCGCAGGGGCCCCCGGGTGTTCTGCCTGGTGACCGGGGGGAAGCCAGTTTCCGTGCTGGGCCGCATTTTGGTGTCAACGTAAAGAGGTTTGTTGAGGTCAGCCCTGGGGGCCTCCCCCCTGGATCCCTGCTGGGATTCCTTTATGGCTCGGTCCCTTGCGGAGAGGGCCAGGGCCAGTGGGGAGCTAGGGCCGAGCAGCCTCCCTGTGAGTGGATGCACGTAATTCTCAGGGCCAGCTGCGCCACTGCTCTTGGGGGGCGCTGCTGGGCCGCTCTCAGGCCCCGTGGCTTTGGATGTGGAATTCAGTGGCCTCCCGGCCTCAACCTGAGCACTGGCCTCACCGCCACCCATGAAATGGTTCTCAGGTTCCCTAGGTGCTGCCCCTGGCACCGGGGACGAGAGCTGCTCGACGCCATCCTCATCACCAAACTCGCCCTCCTCGGGGAACGTGGAGGGCCGCGTCCTGGGGGCAGGTGGCCCTAGGCCCACGTCCTCATCCCCCAGGTCCGTGGAGAGGAAGGCCGGGGAATTCCTCCTGGCTTCCAGGCGCTTCTCCCGGTCACGCACGGCCCCAGCGATGGCGGCCGCGAAGGGGCTGCTGACGGTCAGGCTGTCGTCGGGCCGCAGCTGGCCGGGCTGCTCCGAGGCCTGAGGGTCGATCTCCATGCTGCTGCCCTGGCTGCTCTTGCCGCTGCTGCTGGTGGACGGCTCCTTCACGATGATGGTCGGGATGGGGATGGAGCACGTCTTCTCTGGGCTGTCCTCCACATTGGACTGCTTCACCAGCATCCCCTTCCGCCTGGCGGGCTTGGCGGGGACGTAGACGGCTTTGCTGGCGATCTTCCCCACCTCCGAGTATGGGTTTTCAGGCATCTGGCCTCTCTTGTTGCGGAAGGTGGCCTGGGGGGCAGCGGTCCGACTGTAGAGGTCATCGGAGTCCAGGGAGTAGCGGTCTAGCTCTCTCCGGTAG
Source organism: Arctocebus calabarensis (assembly GCA_963573935.1). Classification (NCBI taxonomy): domain Eukaryota; kingdom Metazoa; phylum Chordata; class Mammalia; order Primates; family Lorisidae; genus Arctocebus; species Arctocebus calabarensis. The sequence goes on along the minus strand of CAUYON010101180.1, from coordinate 67,090 downwards.
TACATTCCCTTCTCCCGCATCATGGTGGCCACCGTGTCAGACCTCGTGGCTGGGGACACCTTGGCGGCAGAATTCTGATTGAACGCGGGCTTGATGGTCCCATAGACTCTCGGAGTTGGAGACTTAGGGCAGTTGTAAGTGGTGGGGGAAGGTGGTGGTGGAGACGGGGGCACAGACTGTGGCGGTGGGGGGATGTCCTCGGAGGTGTCTGGCATGGACAGGCTTCTAGTGAACTTCAGCATCGGAGGAGCCAGAAACTGGCGCTCTTCCTCTGTTATTCCTATAAGTAGAAAACAGTTTCAAATCACAATGAAAGAAAAACCCCACTAAGCTCCTAGGGTTGAGCCACATATTACACCTCCACCACTCACAGAGTCAGGTGACGCACGCGTGCTCACAAGACACAGCACAAGCCACGATGCCAAGTGGTTAGTTACATGGCCCATTTTGAGCCAGGAAAACAAGAACAGACAGGACAGGACAAAAGGTCACTAAGATGCAGTGTGTGCAGCTGTACTGTCCTCCTCAGGCATGTGTGTGGGGTGGGCTGTGTGAGGAAGCGTGCAAGGCCACAGAGGGCTGGCAGCCAGCCCAGGGCTGCGTGTGTGCCTGTGCCTATATGCCTATATGGGTACACCTGTGCCTATATGTGTGTGCACCTGTATGTGTGCATGTGTGCCTGTGTGTACCTGTATGTGTGCACACGTGCCTGTATGTGTGCCTATGTGTGTGTGTACCTGTATGTGTGCACATGTGCGTACCTGTATGTGTGCACACGTGCCTGTGTGTATGTGTGCCTATGTGTGTACCTGTATGTGTGCACATGTGCCTGTATGTATGTGTGTACCTGTATGTGTGCACACGTGCCTGTATGTGTGTATGTGTATGCCTGTATATGTGTGCCTATGTGTGTACCTGTATGTGTGCACATGTGCCTGTATGCACCTGTGTGCCTGTATGTGTGCACATGTGCCCGTATGTGTGCATGTGTGTCCACAAGTGCACACTTTTGCTTGCCTGTCAGGGGAAAGTTTGTTCAAATGAGGAAGCATCTGTCTGTGCCCTGTAAGGCCCAGTAAAGGTCCCTGGGAGGCCTGAGATTGTCATCTACCCTCATGAAATGAGAGCAAAGGGAACAGGGCTGCATGTGTACTGTATCTGCTTCTGTGGCACAGGCAGTGGCAGTGATAGGACTCTGCCCACTCTACCCCTGCTCAGGCTGCAGGGGGGCTGCTAGCCATGAATCAGCACAGCCATCTGCCTGCTGATAGCCCCACATATGCTGTGGGGAGGTGTTGATGTCACTGTGATGGTCTCTTCCAGGGTGACATGAACCTGTTTTGCTGTCTGACTTCTCTGGACCACACTGAGTGCCATGTACTAAGGCTCCCTGGGTCCTGAGAAGGGTGGCTGTGAGGTGGCTGGCTCAGAGGAAGGGCTGTGTTGGGCCTGGAACACACCCCTGAGGTGAGGGAGCCCAGATTTCCTCTTTAATCAAAGACCTCAAGCCAGGAGCCTGGTCCTGAGCACTCACTCAGCTGAAGGGCCTTGGTGAGCCCTTCTGGGCTATCGTGGAAGCTCCAGACCTGGTCCTATTCGAAGGCCCTCTGAGCAGGGGTTTGGGGTGCAGCAGGCTGGCATGATCACGACTGCCCAGGGTCCACATTCACCTGACTTGGCACACAGAGTCAGAGTCAGGGGCCGCGAGTTGACCCAGCAGGTGTTGGACGTGTAAGGATGTGGCTGAGGCTGTGGCCTGAGGGTTCTCTGGGTGTGTTGACTATGTGTGGCCCTAGAGACTGCTCAGCAGTCCTAGATGAGAAAGGTTCACAGAAGGCACTCCAGGAGGAGGGGCACAACACGCACACACAGACAGGGCATAGTACCGGGGTCTCACGTCAGGGGCATGCAGGTTTTTCAAAATAAATTACTTGAAATTAAAAAAAAATTCCTAGGACAAACTACAAGAATTTATTCCAATGAAAACTTCCAATTGATAAGGGTATTCCAAATTCAACATACTCCTTATGGGAGGATATTTTGGCATCGCAAAGATTGGTTGCTAAAGGTATTCTTCATTGACCATTTGCTACATGTTGGTTGCCTGACAGTTATGTTCCCAAGGAGTAATAATTTAAGAATACGCCTTATAAAGTAAATTGGATTACATTCAAATTACAGATTCCAAACTGTAAGGATTCACTGACCTGATAGAAAGATTCTGCTGTCTGACAGGAGGAAATCAACTGTTATTAACCAGTAAAAGAGCCAGTGATTCAACATGGTGTACACGCAGCTCTGCCGGGGCCCTGCGCTCACTGGCGCTGGGTGAGTTCTGCACACAGCTGTGCCACCTCCACAGTCACTTCCTGCTTAGTTACCGCCTGCTGTGTTCACCCAAACTAGTGACAAGCAAGCTCCACTCCCAAGTGCAGCCAGGAGGTGCTCCCAGAACACGCAGCAGTGACCCTGGGGCAGGACGGACCGAGCCACAGTCCCCAGGGCCAAGGCCCATGGATGTCTGGCTCAGGGCTTAGATTCTATGAGGATTTACATAGTAAAGACAAAGCTGGATTATCTCACAAAGGGATAGTCTTAAAAGTTTACCTTTGCCTGTAACAGAGTCAGTAGAAATAACAGTGACATTAACAAGAAAAGGAAGTAGTTTCTACAATACACAGCACATTGTTTTATTAGAACTCACAACTTGACCCAACCACCCTTAGAAGTATGTCCATTAGGAATGTAGGAGCCCCCTCACCCTGCCCACTCTAAGCCGTGCAGGAAGGGCTGGGCGCTGGGCTAGAATACCCTGAGCACCTTCCACCCCAAGGGTATTATCACAGATGACTTGGGTTTAGGAGTAGAGGAGCCGCCCTGGAGTTGGAATCCATGGACATAAGAAGTTTCACTCCACTCAGATGCTCAGACGGCTGTCTGGCGGGTGAACCCAGGTTCCTGCCCTCTGGTGGGTGGGCTGGCGTGGACTTGGGGATAGGTGTGCCAGAGCAGCTGTGGTGGGGAGAGTGCCCAGGCTCCCTGAGGGGCTCTGAGGTTGTGTTTGAAAGCCAAGGGGTGATTTCTGTGGGTGGGGGCCACGTTTCTTACCTATAGATTTCTGCCTTCGCATCGTACCTCGAGGGATGCCCAGAAACGGGCCTTTTGGGCTCCCAGGAACAGTGGGCGTCATCACAGCGATTCCTTGGCGTTCATACACGGACTGTAACCAGAGAGGCCAGGTGAGGTGTAGTCCTGCCCAGTCCCACCCATGGTGACAAAGCCCAAAGGGTGAAAAGGACACATCTGTCACTGCCACTTCCCTGGGCTGCTTCTAGGAGTGACCTAAAGTCTCCAGTGAGGCTCATGGGACACCAGCACACAGGTCCCAGGAAGGACCTCGCTGTGCCTTTCCTGGTGCTCCTGATGCCGTCAGCCTCTGGCCTGTTGGGGGGACAGCACACCTGCTCTGAGGAAGCAGGCTAGCAGCATAGACAGGTCTGCAGAATGAGGCCAGAACAGATATCCTGTGGCAAGGGGCACAGAGTGTCAGCCCCCTGCCCCTCCCAGCTCTCCACATGTTGTGTGCCCTCTGTCAAGGCCTTAAACAGCAGCTCCTGTTCTCCTATAAGATGGGCCAATGACAGCAGCCCCACAGCATGTGAGCCCAATGTGCTGGTTAGCTTGGAGGAGCTTCCAAAATGCTGTGGAACCCTGCAGCCCAAGGCAGGCTTCCTCCCTCCCGGGCCTGCTCTAGAAGCCCAGAGCGTCTGTCTACCATGTTGCCGACAGGTTCCCTGTATGAACTCTGCCCAACCCTTTTGCTGCTGTAGGCTGCAGTTTTTGCCTGCAAAACAGAGATTGTCCTGCACTGTGCCCTCACCGTTGCCCTGCGACTCAGGAAGAACACCAGATGTGGTCTCTGGGATCACCTGTGTGCAAGCTTTCATGACTCCAGCATGGGCATGGTCTCACACGGCTCTGCAGCCCGGAGGCTGGGGGAGGGGAGGAGCCCTGGTCCTCAGAGAGGTCAAGGGTAGGGGTCTGTGAGGGGAGCACCTGAGCTGGCAGAGCTCTGAGTGTCAGAGGGGAGGGAAGGAGTGCGCATTTAATTTTAATCATTAACAGTTTTGTTTTAATGCATATAATATAAAACATCAAACTTAGATATTTACGGGTATTGTTTTTTAAGAAAAGGCCAGATTAAACAAAGTGGGTCTGTTAGAAACAGGCAGTGTGGAATCTGGTGTCTGACAGGAGGAGGCCGCACCCTGGCTGAGGAAGGGAGCAGCCTCCTCTGGGGGAGGGGGATGGGGCAAGGCCTGCCGTGCGTCAGGCACCCAGTGTCCCCTTCCTTCTCAGCAGTTACATTCAGAGCGCAACACATCTGTTGCCCGGAATCTCAGAGTGCCTGGCGGGTGTCTGCGTGTGGCCTCTGACTGTGGAGGGTCCTGTCTCCTTCCACACAGGTGCTTGTGCCCTCTGGGCTCTCTTCTGTCTGAAGGGCACCCAGGGCTCTTCACAGCTGAGAGCTCACGGATCTTTAACTGAGCACGTGGTGGGGCTCCCTCGAGGTTCAGGGCACTGAGTGACTGAGCCAGGGTCGTGTGGTAGATGAGCGGTGAGGCGTGGGTGCTAGTGTGGGCTGTGGCCCCCTAGACGTGGCTCCATCTGGATGGCACAGGGAGTGTGACCCTCACCTGCCAAGCCAGCTGTCTCCCTTTCTGCTGAGCCCTCCTACTTCCCGCCCCCACCATGTCGGAGCTACTGTCGGGAACACAGCCACTCACATTCATGTCCGAGACAGATGGGAAGCACCGGCTGGTGGGCCGCTGCTTGATGGTTGCCACTCTTGACTCCACGGCCATGTTCTCGGCAGCTCGAGAGGGCTTGGAGGCCGGGACAATCTCCTCGGGCTTATCTGCAACACAACCGTGAGGATTGGAGCCGGCCCCACTGCACCGTCGGGGGGTGGGGGCCGTGGCTCAGCAAGGAAGGTTAAAGCCTCCAGCCTCTGAAACCGTCTCTCTGCCACACGCGTCCCTCAGGAGCATTAGCAAATTCCCAGACCTTGGGAGGGGGGCACACCAACAGACTGGGACAGGAGACCTCAGAAACTCAGGAAGTGTCAGATGCCAGGGGCCCTGAAATCTAAGATGTTTCCTTAGTGAAGTCACTTTATTTTATTAGTGGGACTACTTCTTCTTTTTTTATTTTTGACACAGAGTCTCACTCTGTCACCCTTCGTAGAGAGCCGTGGCGTCACAGCTCACAGCAACCTGCAACTCTTGGGCTTGAGTGATTTTCTTGCCTCAGCCTCCCAAGTAGCTGGGATGACAGGCGCCAGTGCACAAGGCCCACTATTTTTTGTTGCAGTTGTCATTGTTGTTTAGCTGGCCAGGGTGGGGCTCCCACCCGCCAGCCTCAGTGCATGTGGCTGGCGCCTTAAGCGCTGAGCTACGGGCACCGTATTTGTGGTACTGCTCACTAAACCAGCTTTTGGAAATTTATGAGACTCAGAACATGATTCTTTCATAAGCAAATGTAGCTGCCAAGACATGAGGACCCAATACTCTACGAGGGCCACCTGGCCTGTGGGGTGCTTGGGAGCCAGGGCACTCATGAGCCCCCAATCGTCTGACCATGTACCTGCACACGGAATTTCTCACATTGATTTCTCCCAAGAGAACATTCCACTTCTTTTTGAAAAAGAAAGCCAAACACCTAAATGATCCCTAGAAATTAAAACAATTTTTTAAATGGAAATTTAAAACTTTTTTTTTTTTAAATTGAAAACTGAAGTACATCCTAGAACTATCCCAATGCATAGCTTTACTCCTGGGATGTCCGGCCCTGTCAACATGCAGTTCCTGGAAGCCTCCAGAATCAGAGTCTGGGCTCCTGAATGCATTTTTCAATTTTTTCCTTCCAGAGACAATGTCTCACTCTGTAGCCCAGACTGGAGTGCAGTGGCACAATCAGAGCTTACTATAGCCTTGAACCCCTGGGCACAAGCGATCCTCCTGCCTCAACCTCCCAAATACTGGGACCACAGGGGCACACGACCACAATTAACTGATTTTTCTATTTTATAAGACGGGGTCTCAGTATCTTCTTGCCTAGGCTGTTCTCAAGTCATCCTCCCTCCTCAGACTCCCTAAGTGCTGGGATTACAGGTCTGAGCCGCCACGCCTGGCCTGTGTGCACTGTGGGAAGGCTCCAGCTCACCCAGCTGTGCCTGAGACATCACTGGCCAGGAGGAGGCCAGTGCAGACGGCTGCTGGGTGGGCACAGTCCATTTGGATCCTGACTTGCTCCTCAGGAGAACATTCTGCTATAGCCCAAGGCCACCTCCTAGGCGACCCCAGTCCCACTCCTGGGGACTTCCTATGATGTGCAAGCCATCAAAAGGGCCCAGACCCTGAGACATGAGGCTGGCGTGAGAGCCAGGGAGCTGACCAGAGCCCAGGGAGAGAAGCCCACATCTTCAAGTTGTTCAAAATGCTGCAGCAGTTACTTGTAATGGCAGCTTCCTGCAAGGACCTGAACCCCAGGCACCGTCTCCAGAGCGACAGCACTTGTCAGTGTCGCCCAGCACCAAAGCACCAGCCTCCTGACAAGGTGGTCCCAAGTGGAGGCACAGGGAGAGGAAACAGGTGCGCTGCGGTTGGGGGGCGGAGCTGGGCCCCTGCCGCGGTCCCCTCAGAGCAGCCCACACACGGCGGAAGCACATTGGTGCTGACTTCCAGGTTAAGGGGACTGATGCCAGGCCTGTGTTCTGGACCCAGGGTCATCTCGGGCCTGCTTTTGTGTGGCCCTTGGCTTCAGGGCAGTTTTTACATTTTTAAAGTTATAAAAAGAAGGAGAAAAGGAAAGAGAATGTGCAGCAGAGACCATCTGGCCTCCAAACATTCACTGCTCAGCCCTTTGTGGAAGATGTTTGCTGACCCTGGTCTGGACATTGTTGCAGTTTCCTTGCCAGCAAGATGCTGAGACGTCACACAAGGCAAGAAGGTCCACCCCTCACCTGCTCTGGCCGGGGAGCACGTCTCAGGCGCCCTCCTGGCAGCACGCTCTCCAGTTTGCAGGCTCACCTGCACCCCCCACTCCCACTGGTGCTCCCACCCCCGGCACCTCTCCTGACTCTGGGACCCACAAGTTCTCCTGGCTCTTCTTTGACTTGGCGACATGGTTGATACCACCTCCTTGGGGGGCGGTTTGTCCCCCTCTATGGATGGCAAGCATCTGCCCCTTAGGGAGCTGGGCAGGCACAGTGAGAAACGCCCGCCTGGCAGGGGCACCCCCAGCTGCAATCCCCTGTCTCCTCACCTGTGTGCAAGGCCCCATCGCCCACCTCAGCCCAGCTCCTCCTGCTGTCTGTAGCTGCCTCTTCCCACCTTGCCTGGCCCCTGGCCCCACCACTGGGCTGTATGCCATGCCTGCCTGCCAGATCTGAGTGCCGGGCTTTCTCCAAGAAGCTTTTCCCTCACAGATCTGGGCTGGGCTCCTTTTGTGCCCTTTGACGCCGGGTACTGAAGCTCCTGTGCAGGGTTACCCGCCTGGCTGTCAGCCCGGCCTCACTCCCGTTCCACCCAGGGACAGGTCCTCTCTCGGCAGGGCCTCAGGTGGCACCTGCATGGCCAGCTTTGGTGAGCTGACTGACGCACAGCCTGCTCTGTCCCTAGAAGCCAGGCCCCTTGGCAGTCGGCTGAGGGTGGCTGCTGGGGCGGTGTCTCCAGCAGGAGGGTGAGTGTTCTCTCTAGCCCCGGGCCCCACCCCTGACCCCAGTGGAGGGTGAGGCTTGAGGGGAAGCAGGAATATGGGCCCAAGTTAGGGGAAGAGTAACCAGAGCCCACTGAAGTGTCTCAAGGGGCAGTTTCAGATGGCCAGCTCTGGGGTACCTGCAGCATCCAGCCTGCCCAGTACTGCACACAGCTGCTCAGAGGGAGGGGCCCTCCTGGCCAGGCAGGTGAGCCAGGGCTGTCTACTTGCTCTATCCACATTTCTGTTGAGATGCAGGAGAGGTCCATCACTGCTCCAGGGATGTCCCTCCTGGTCTGCTGGAGCCGGCGAAGGTCATCAGCTTTGGATACCGATGGAGGTGCCTCACCAGTCAGATTTGGAAGGCCATGCCCTGTAGGGAGGTCCCTGGGTGCAGACTGGACACATTAGGAGTGGGGGACTGCAGGGTGGAATAGCTCTCCAGGGTTCAAGATTCAAACTAGGCGCATCTCCCAGAAGCTCCAGTTTCTAGAAGGGCCATTCCAGAAGCCATAGCGCATTTCTTTCTTTTTTTTTTTTTTTTGAGACAGAACTTCAAGCTGTCACCCTGGATAGAGTGCTATAGCATCACAGCTCACAGCAAACTCCAACTTCTGGGCTTAAGAGATTCTCTTGCCTCCGCCTCCCAAGTAGCTGGGACTATAGGCACCTGCCACAACGCTCGGCCATCTTTTTGTTGCAGCCATCATTGTTGTTTGGCAGGTCTGGGCTGGATCCGAACCTGCCAGCTCAGGTGTATGTGGCTGGCGCCTTAGCCTGTTGAGCCACAGGCGCCGAGCCTCACAGTGCATTTCTTTTGTGTGAATAAACCTCAAAGCTGATGGGCTGCTCACGTCTGTCCACAGCAGGCTTGTGACCTAGGGCATGTGGCAGCACCCTGAAGATACGCCCCAGGAGAAGGGTGTTGCCCAGAGTGAGGCAGAGGCAGCCTGGCCAGTAACAGCAGCCCTTACCCAGGGGGCTGCTGAGAACCAGGCTGTAGGGGAGGAATTACACGCTTAAGGCATACAAGTGGAAACTGTGGGACTGGGCGGGAGCTAGTGTCAGGGTCACCCAACCCCTGTGCCTGCCGTGTGGAGAGAGGTGCCAGGCCTGGCAGGGAACGACAGCACAACACATATTTGAACATGGCTAGGCTCACTGTCAGGATGATCTGCCTCATCTGGGCCTGATCAGCGATGGGGAGGGGACATCGTCCACAACACGGCCACCACATCGGAGGGATGGCCTTGGTCATGTCGCTGAAGATGCATCCCCTAGAGCTGTGGCCCCCTTAACTGTGGGCATCCTGGCCTCTGTTTTAGACTCCCTCTTCCATCTCTACCCTCCACACAAACGTTGTTTTGAACTAGAACATGTGAGAGCAACTTGGTTTGTTGGGGGGTGGAGTGGGGATGAGGCTGCAGTCCCCTTTTAAGTTACAGTCTGTGTGATGCAAATGCAAAGAGGGAAATCCCTGCTTGGGTCCCCTCTGGGCCCTGGTCTCGTGGATACCCTGGCCAAGGGGACGTGGTGGCCTGACTCAGCTCAGCACTGTCTTTGAGCTCTTATTCACTGGAACTTGTGAAGCCTTTTAAGAGAAGCTGCCCGCTCTAGGCTCCGGAGGGCGAGGCTCAATCTGGGAAAGCTGGGAGGTGCGTCTCTGTTCAGGTGTTCTGGATGAAGACATTAGTGAATGAGGTCCCTGCAGTCTTAGAATGAAGTGCTTGGTGAATGAAAACAATCCTCAGACAGATCTGAAAACTGTCACATCTTAAAGAACAATCCAGCCATGAGCGGATGGAGGGGCTCCGGGAGTAACCCTGGGCCTTCGTTCTCCTAGAAGACATGTGATGCTAACCGGCCACAAACTGCCAGCTTCTGGGAGGAGGGAAGAGTGTGCTCTGGGAGGGGAGGTGGTGGCTTTGCCAGCTGGTGCCACCACAGTCCCCCAGCCCGGGAGCTGACCTCAACGGGACTGCCCCTGAGAAAGTGCAGATGTTAGCTTGACCTGTGCACTCACGCTGGAGAGCCCTGCCACCATTGTGCGTGCACGGAATCACAGGGAGGCACCGAGGCAGGGAACAGGCTCACCACTGAAGCCACCGTGGGCCCACTGTCTTGCAGTCACATGCAGGGTGAGCCCTACCTGGTCAAGAGCACAGGGCCTGGCTATCTTCCACTCACTCTTCAGACTGCCTTGGGGAGCACGGACCAGACCAGATGCTGCAGACACATCCAGTGAGATCAGAACTGAGCTGCTCGAACTCCCCAGCTTTCCTGGTTACGAGACCCCGGGGTGCTTCATACCAGCCACGATGATGCGGACACCGTCAGCGCCCAGCTGCTACTCTCTCCCCTTTGCGTGTGAACTTTGAACCTAGTGGGTCACCTCCAGACCGCAGGTGAGAGTGCAGTGCGGGAAACAAAACCACCCTCAGCTGTAGGGGACAAACACCACGTGTGTGGGACGCAAGCTGGCCGGCCCGATGGTTCACTCTTCCAGAAAGGCAGTGAAGGAGTGGGCAGGGAGCACCTGGATGCTGGTGCACGGATCCTGGCCCTCAGGCACCGAGTCACATGCTTTCCAAGGGTGAGGTCTGGGTGCAGATTGAGGTGCCTGGCCGGGGAGGCCACAGTCCCTGCCGTGTGCCCTGTTTCACCTGCCCCTGCCTGCCAGGTGGCTTCTGCCAGAGCCCCCCACAGCCATCCCAGGCCAGGGTGCACTCATGATAGCACCCTGGGACCTGAGCTGAGCATGGTGTCCGGGCACTAGGGCAGGTGCTCAGTATATCTGAAGAGTAAATAAAGGAGTTTTAGAGATAGAAACGAAAACTGGGGATCACTAATGAGGGTATAGCTGAGGCAGAGTAGAGCTGGGATTTGAGCTGTTATGTTAATTTCCCAGGGCTACCAAAACCAGTGACACCAACTGGGCAGCTTAAAACTCCCACATTCTGGACACTGGAAGTCCAGGGTCGAGGCACGGGCAGTGTCCAGCGTCACGCTCTCTCTGAAGGCTCTAGGGAGGCTCCTCCTGCCTCTCCAGCCCCTGGTGGTGGCCAGCAATCCTTGGGGTTCCTTGGCTTGGTCCTTCCTTCTTTTGTGAGGAAACACAGCTGCTGGACTGTGTGAAGCCTGTGTTAATCCAGCGTGACCTCCTGTTGGTTACATCTGCAAAGACCCATCTCCCAATAAGGTTTCATCTGGAGGTTCTGGGTGGACGTGAGCTGTGGGAGGACACTTTCGACCCAGTGCAACCGTAAAGGCCTGACTTTCCGCTTGTTGCACGCAGCACTCTGCACACTTGCTGTGCGCCATGCACTTTCCAGGTGCCACCCCTGTGACTGTGCGGGTGTGGAGCTGGGGCTCAGGGACTGTGGGCCCACCCTGTGCTCGATGGCTGTGTGCACCCCAGTCCCCTCGGGCCCCTGCTGCATGCTCCAGCACAGCAGGGCTGGTGTGTTTAATCCACATTCACAGCCAGTCTTCTCCGCTGTCCACGTGGAATGTCCTCTACTGCCTGCAACCCTGGCCTCTGTGTGGATTCGCCTGGCCATGCAGCCCACGATCTCTGTCCCTGACCTGCCACCACCGTCTTGTATAGGCGCCCGTGGGGGAGGGGCGGGGTGGATGGTGCTGAGTCCAGTCAGCCCACAGGTACCCAGGGAGGCGCTGCCAGCCCACGTTCCAAGCTGTCCTCCCTGACAAGAGATTTTCTTGGCCAGCTCTGTTCTGGTGACTGGGCCCCTGAACGTGTAGGTCTGATGAACAAAGGGGTCATTCTGGTGAGCTGGGGTTTGGCCTTGGATTGAAGGGGAAACTCATACAGAAATGTAACCTGTGACCATCAGTGAGAAGGGAGCTCTCTGCCGTTCGTCCTCCAGGCAGCCATGTGGCCTGGGAAGCCTGCCGGGAATCCCAGGGAATCCCCAGCACCAGGGTGATGGAACCCTGGCCTGTCCCCTGTGACTCACATGGCCATGCAGCCCATGTTATCTGCCCCCCAGTCTGCCCCCCGATCTTCACAGGAGCCACTGGGGCACGGGGCACACAGCCAAGGTGGTGGTGAGGGGCAGTCAGGAGGGGAGAGAGGAGGCAATGGTGGTTCTGCCCAGAACCTTGCTGGGTCCCACCCCCACTGCCCATGTCAGCACTTGGAATAGTGTAAGGCTGTGCCTTAGGGTCAGTGCCGCCGGCCCTTGGCGGGGCTCCCTCCCACTCCTTGGGAAGAGCAGTCTTAAGTTGGAGGTGCTGCTTTAAACTGCTATGATGGCTGCAAGGGGCCATGTCCCCATATGAGAATGCTGCTCGGAAGGTGGCATCTGATTCCTTCTGGCACCTGCTGTCAGGGCTTCCAGTCCTTTTTTCCCCCCCTCCCCAGTGAAAGGCACCCTGTCCCTCACCACGGTGGCCTATTGGGGAGCAGGGGCTTTCTGGGTGCTGAGGGAGGCAGCCGTGGGGTCAGAAGGACAGCCAGGAACCCCTCCTGCACTCCATCCAGGCAGCCTCGCGTGCCTGCATCCCCCACCTGTCCGGCCAGGCAGGGCCCGCTGCGCCTGAACGGGGTCCCTGATGGTTTCATGGTGGTGATGATGAGGACACAGCTTGGGGAAGAAATACAGGACATGGGGGGAGGAATCACAAACAGAAGCAAAGCAGACGGGACAGATGGAAACGGGACGTGTTCCAGGGATGGGGAAACAGAGGCAACAGCACAGGGCTCGGGGCACACTGCAGACTCCATGTGGCGGCCACAGAGGGGGTTTCCGTTCCACAGGGGTGACGGGCAGGGGACCAGACGGACATTTGCTCCTCCCTTACCCTTCTTCCTCCGCACTGAGGCTTGCAAACAGAAAGGAGGGCCGTGAGCCGCTGGATGGCACCCCCACCCCGCAGGGGCCGTGTGGGGGCAGGGGTGCTGCGCAAGTCGGCTGCACTACCTCCAGCAGCCCGGCCCTGGTGGCGCCTTCCCACCGGCTCTGCTCGTAAGCCTGCCTGGCGGAGGAGAAGGGGGTCTCCCAGGTGCTCCCCCATCACACCCCTCGCCACCTGCCAGAGGGAATGTGATTTCTGCCGGAGCGAGTATGAGCAGAGAAGCAGGGTTCAGGGCCCCCTGGAAGGCACCTTGCCCCTGGCAGAGCTGGCATGCACTGGCGCCCCTCCTTGTAAAGGGGAGCAGTTTGCTCGCCCCTGTTGGGGAGCCCCATGATAGGGCTCGTGGAAGGGCCAGCCTCACAATGTGCCTTTTCCCTTTGTAGAAGAGCATCTGGTGATTCACACCCCTGTGGCCTGTAAAGTCTAGGGCATATAAAAACTGGGGTCTTCCTCAGGGGTCATGTTTGAACAAGATGAGGTCAAGGTGGAGGCCAGGAGAAGGGCTTTGGGGTCCCATAGAAGGGCTGTTCCCTAGAGGACTGAGGGGCTGTATCGATCCACAGATTCCAGGCCAGAAGCTGTGAGAGGTGGCCCGGCCACCCGTAATGCCCTGGGCCGGGGAAGCTCTGTCCACTGCTTTGCCCCTGTGGCCAGTGTTTGCTAGGCCCCCAGGACAGAGAGGAGGGGCCACGCAAGTCAACAGACTCAGGAGGGAGATTCAGCTTTCAGCCCACCAGGCTGGGTTGGGCTTGAACTTGGAGGTGTTTCTGTGCCCATGTGGCTGCCCACGTCGGCCCTTATCTGTGCTTTTGGTGGGTGGGGCAGGTGTTCCCACCCACTCGCCACTCTGAGCCTCAGAGCCCTCTTCCTAGAGGTGTTCCTGGGCTCCATGGTGACTCCCCAGCATGGCATTTAACAGCATCTGGGAAGCTCACACAGCCAGCTCCAGTCATCCCTCTTTTTAACTATTAGCCTACATGGCTAATAGTTATCGTTCCCCAGTCTACCAGACAGGGCCCAAGAGCCAGAGCCCCTCTCTGCTCCTTGCAGACCTTTTAAGAAGGTGCTTGGTGCTCCCTAAGCCTGGTGAGCAGACAGACATCCCCCAAGCCACCACTACACCACATCCCTGGGTGTGGATGACACATGGCTCAGACCAGAGCCTCCTGGTCTGAGCCACGTGTGGCCACCTGGGAAGCAGCTCACACAGGTCCCCAGGGCTGGTGTCAGTGGGCTGCCCTAGGTAGCGGGAGAGCTGCTTACCTTTATCCACTAGTGAGAGGCCCAAAAATTCAAAACAAACCAATGTTAGAAAAGAGAAAAGAGGGGGACAGAGCCATTAACAACAGGCACGAGGCTCCCAGCGGCGCGGCCAAGCACAGGGCAGCCGGGCGTGCAGGGCTTGGCTGACACCACTGCCAGGGCAGGAAGGGCTGAGCAAGCGGGCAGGGGTCACATGCAGGCTGGGGTCCCAGGGAGGGCAGCTCAGGGACAGGCGCTGGGCACCGTGTGGGCTGGGGTGGGCCAGACAGGTGACTCTTACCGAGCTCCTCCAGCTCCGAGGTCATGGACTTGGAGCGAAGGGTGAGGGCCGTAGTCGGCGCACGCTTTGGAGGCGGGGGAGCTTGATGGCAGATGGAGAAACAGGTGTGAGAGCCGGCTGAAACCCCTTTCCCCCAACCGCAATGCCTCAAGCCCATCCTGGCCTGCGAGCCTGTGGTCTTCTGTGGGGAAGCCAGGCAGAGGCCATTCTGCGGGCCTGTGTGTGGGCATCTCCCACGGCGGGGGGTTCTGCAGGCTCTGTGCAGGCTGTGGTGGTCAGGGCCCACACAGGGGAGATGGCCACTCAGAGGGCCTCACTGTGCCTCTGCACCACAGGCCGGCCCTCTGGCCAGTAGGCTTGGGATAGGGAAGGGAATGGTGGGTGGGAAGCACGGCAGAAGGCGGCTGAAGGCCTCTGTCTGCGTGTGTCCGCTGGCAGCAGAGGGGCACAGCCTGTTCTGGAGCCTCTGAGCCCTGAGTCAATGTCATGGGCCCCCTCCCTGTGCCCGGCTCTCAGGTGGGCAGCTCAGCTGGAGAGAAGGCCCACGGCTGCCCCGCCCGCCTGGTTAGCGTGGAGTGTACCTTTTTTCCTGGCAGTGTCATCCGGGTCCAGATTCCTGGTCACCGTGACCACCTTAAGGACAAGGTGATTTCCTCCCTGGCGGATCATGTTCACCACCTGCCTGTGGCCAACTTTGACGACATTCTCATTGTTAACCTGTGGGAAGACAGGAAGGGCGGCGTGGGTGACAGAGCCAACCGGAAGGAAGGCTACAAGGCACCCCCAAGGCAGAGAGAGGAGTGTGGTCTCCTGAGCCGAGGGCGAGCACATGGAGGGAGGGTGGTGTCATGAGGCCACTGTCTTTCTGGAAGTAAAGGTCCTTGGTAGGAAATCAGAACAAAAGCCCCTGGGGCTAGAGAGGTGGAGGGCTCCGCGGCTGCCCAGGGTTGGTGCTCACTTGTGCTGGCTTCGAGCAACTTTCAAAAACTGGGAGCCCCTGACCAGAGGCTCCCAGACTGGGCCACAGCCCTATACCTTCCCATTTTTTTTCTTTTTTTGCAGTTTTTGGCCAGGGCTGGGTTTGAACCTGCCACCTGCAGTATACGGGGCCGGCACCCTACTCCTTTGAGCCACAGGCGCCGCCCTACACCTTCCCATTTCACGGCAGAGAAGAAACACGGCACTGAATTGCTTCTCCGTGTTTGGGAAACACACATCACACTGACTCGGCCCATTTCCCCTCTGTGCTGCCCCTCTTCCCTCACACCCCGGAGGCCTAGGAAGGCATGAGAGCCTGGCTCAACACGTGCGCAGAGGGACAGTGCCCGCCACAGCTGCCACCATGGCATATACCCTGCAGTTCAGGGTTTGTGGTCCCTTTGAGAGTCTGTTACCTCCCCAGCTCCACTGTCCCCACCGTGGTAAACAGGCCTGGCTTGGAAGCAGAAATGGACGTGAGGTGGTGTCCCCCAGGCAGGGGTGGGCCCTGGCCCTCCGCCAGGCGCTGTTCTCATATCCCCAAGCTCAGCTTGGCAGCAGACTGTCCTCTGTCCCTCAGCCGCACCACTCTCTGGAGGAAGGCTGAGCAACAGGCTAGGACCGGGTGGGTGTTTGGGCCGACGCTGTGGTCCTGGCTGCCATGCCACAACCTGGCGGTGGTTCCCTGGCCCCGACCCCACCCACTGAACTGAGCCCGCCGACAGCTGGGCTCCGGCAGCTTCCATGTGACTGCCGACACGAGGGGACCTGTGCCCACTGCACGTAGTCTCCGATTGGCCGCAGGGAGGACAAACTTCATGGGGTGGTGACCGCTAACACCATCATTAGCTGAGAAAATCACCCTGACTGAGCCACAAATAAGGAGCCCTCAAAGCCTCTTAGGGCTTCCAGCCACCAATTCATAAGGAGCCTCTCAGGGCCTCTCAGCTACCACTTCTGCAGTAGATTCTTTAACAACTTAAAAACCCCAGAAAAGTTAGCAACGTGTGTGGGTGCTGCTCGGGGAACTTCCACAAATCCAACACCTGTGTGACTGGGCCCCGCTCCCTCACCGAGGCTGAGCACAGGGAGCCTTGGCTCTGGTCAGCACGCGGAGGGGTACACAGTAGGGCAGACCCCAAGCTATGGGGCAGCCCATGTCCCGGGAACACCCTTGGTACCCCCACACTGCCCTGAAGATGCCATCTCAGGGGCGAGACCAAGCCCACCTAATTCAGGGTGGCAGCGGTGGTCCCTGAAAAGGGACTCCCTGGAGTCTCCTCTTCACCTGTTTCCTCAGAGTATAATCAGGAAACTAGATTAATTTAGGAAGCAAAGAAGTCCGATGGAGGGAGAGTACTGGGGGTTCTCAAGGGCTGAAGAAAACAGCCGCCTCAGCCAGACCACAGCTCACTGGACCGGGGCTGCCCCTTCTGTGCTGCCACCCACCTGTCCCCTCCTCCCTCTGACCAGCACAGCAGAGCAGTGGCTTCCCAGGAATCCGTTCACTCACTCATTCAACCAATAGTTCTGAGCATGCACTAAATGCCACTCTGCCCCTTCCCAGGGAAACGTGTGACAAACACAAAAAGAACCTAAACAACCTCTGGTGAGCTAAGTGGCACCTGCAGGCCTGGCTCCACCAGGAACGTGTGCCGGCCGGAGTCCTGAGGCAGAATGGGCTGGCGTGGGCACAGGACGGCAAGCTGGCCTGGTGGTGGCTGGGCAGAGTGAGCGCGGAAGGGACGCAGGAGAGGCCAAGGTTTTCACGGGGGTGAGGAGTCAGGTTTTGAACCAGTGCATGTTTGGGATGATGGGCCACTCTGGGTTGGGGGGGCAGTTGGGGGTGGGGACAGCAGTGCAGCAGAGGTGTGAGAGGTAAGAGCAGGAACTATGATGGCACCCCAGGGGTCCAAACACTTGGGTGGGGGCAGGCTGCCTGGGCTCAGGCACCGTGAGGCCAGGGCGTGAGGCTTTGTGGCAAGGTGACATGGAAACAAACAGCTTCCATGTGTCTGTCCCCGGGCCCCCGAGGCCCATTCCTGCACAAGCTGAGGTGCAGAGGTGAGGGTGCAGCTCGGCTTTGCTGAGGCAGAGGACAGCTCCCCCGCTGCAGGGCTGAGGCTGTGACAGAGAACGTGAGCACAGCCAGCCACTGGGGGTGTTCTCTGTGTCCGACACCCACGGAGACCAAGGCACAAGCATCGACTGGGCCACTTACCAGCCAGGGCCTCCTGACAGCCCCTCAGGCAGGGAGAGGCTGGGACTCTGCCTCCTCCAGCCACCCTCTGGTCCCACTGACCGTCATGGCCTTGGGCCTGACTCCCTAGAACCCTTGTCCTCTGGAATCTTCTGGGCATCTCTTGGCCATTCAGAGAGAAAAGGTTTGCTGCTGTGTCCGGGGAAGTATCAGAGACAGACACTGCCATCCTCTCTGGCTTAGCAAAAGTCCTCCAAGGATGGCAGTGGACTCAGGCAAAGCTCTGGGCTGGGGAGGTACTGCAGGCGCCATAGGAAGCGGTGGAAGAGAAGCCTTGGGACTCAACCAGTGGCCCGGAGCATCCCTGCCAGCAGCCATGGCACCTCCGCAGTGACACTGCCCCAGCCAGAGGTGCTCTCCCCACTGGGCGTGAACCACCAGAGGTGCCCTGCCCACCCTTTCTGCTGTTCCCCTCCAAGCCCTAGTTATGAGTGCTGCCTCGACGCCAGCCCCGTGGGCAGGTTCTGTCCCATGTTCTCCTGAGGGAGTTGCCAGCCAAGCCCAGTGCAGCAATGCCAGGGAGGAAAAGTTGCCCTGAGCAGCCCCAGAAATGCCACTTGGCCTTCTCTCAAAACTAATGACAAAGGGGCTTAAGGAGCCCTGCAGGGTGGAGCTGGGTGTGGAACTGGCTTTTGGGTATCTAACTCCCCTGTAATCCACCCCCCACCCCCCATAGAGCTGTCTAACCTGGGTCTTCCTGGGTCATGAGCCTTGTGAGCCTCGCCCAGTCTTCCAAGCAGAGCAGCTTTGGACATGCCCTGCTGCAGGCCCGGCCATGGCAGGGACGCAGTGGCCAGTTGGTCTTGGTGTTCCCCAGTAGTCCTCCCAGCAGGGGTATTGCAGGTTCTGAGCCAGCAGGACATGGCTCCCGCTGTGCCTCTGTGTGCTGGTACCCTCGGGCAGGACGTTTGCTCCTCTCCCATGGGGCAGCCTTCTCAGTACAGGCTGTCTGCTCCCATCTCGGCAGGTACACAGGGCCGGGATGGCTTGCACCATCCACGAACGTCCTGGGACAATTCCCATCTGGGTAAACCTGAGATTGCCAAGGGCCAAATTCTGCCCACATGGTGCCTCCATCAATTTTAACTTAGCTGTCACCATTTAAAGAGTATGAAACCTTCCCAGCCACCAAATGGCTATCACTGCCTTGGGCCTTGGGATGCTAACTGTTTTTAGAATTTTGGAAGGGGTCACACTGAACTCTGCACATTGCTAGTCTCAAAATCAGCCTAGGGCCATGGGTGAAATTCATTTTGATTTGCTCAGTAACTGCAGGTGACGGTCTCAGCCTCTAGACTCAGGCTCCTGGGCAAAATCTCAGAGCACACAAAACACTGGCCGACCCGGCAGGAGAGGGCATGTCTGCAAGGGGCCTGCTATGGCCTGTGAGCGTGAGAAGGCAGCATATCCAGTGGGGAGAGGCCAGTGGCCACCTGGCTTATCACCACTCTGCAAGTTACCGTAAGCTACAGGTGCACCCCCAGCAGGTGGACACGGATGTGAGGTCTGGAGGGTCCCCGAGGGTGAGTCCCTTGCTTGTTCTGGCCCAGTAAAGTGGCTCCTAAATATCACATTTAATAAGAGATCTCAATGTTTCCATCAATGAAAAGCCAGCTCCAGCATCAAGCATGCAGCCCTGGTGACGTGGATTTGTAATTTAACTGTAGACACTGTCAAAGTATTAAAAACATCGACTTTCCCAAAGCAGCTCGCAGGGGTTATGATCTCTCAAGGTGCTCAGAGGCTCTGCAAGTTACCAGAGACCACTGACGCCTGCAATGTACATTTGCTTTGCACACACCATCTCCCCTGCCCTCCCCCACTCAGCATGGTTTAGATTTTACTGCTAGGGCATAATCCACAATATGCCACAGGGACCCCCCCATCAAACTGACCTAAGAATAGGAAGTCCCCCAGGGGACTGGCTGCCCTGACAACCCATGCCAAGTTCTGACATTGGGCAAGGAGGGGAGAAGACGGCCAGGCTCGACGGTGCCCACGTGCTGGCGCAGGACACACCTGTCTTAGTGGGGCACGAAGAGTCCACCCTGGCCTGCTGACCACCCCCCTCACCCAGTATCCCCAGCTGCCTTTATGGCTGAGTCCTGGGGCCGCACGGAGCCTACCCCACTCCCAATCTCTGTGACCCTCCCAATCTCTGACTGGAGTCCTAACTCTGGTACCTCCAAGAGTGGCCCTATTTGGAAAGAAGGTCTCTGCAGACAGTCGAGTTGAGGCCGTCTTAAGAAGAGGGGACATTTGGACACAGACAGATACACAGGGAGAAGGCCACATGAAGATTAAGGCAGAGGTCAGGGTGATGCTTCCCTTGGCCTAGGAATGCTGAAGTTTGCAGCAAACCCCCAGCAGCGAGGGGAGAGGCCTAGAACAATCTCTCTCATGGCCTCAGTGAGAAGCCACCTCCATCTCAGACCTCCAGCCCCCAGGACTGTGAGAGAATCCCTCTCTGCAATTGATGCCACCGTCTGTGGCATCAGTCTCAGAGCTGGAGCCTCTGCCAGCCTTGATAGCAAGAGCTGTGCCCTCTGTGGCCCTCAACTGCAGCCCCCCCCTTTTTTTCCTTGAGACAGAGTCTTATTCTGTTGCCCAGGCTGGAGTGCCGTGGCATCATCATAGCTCACAGCAACCTCAAATTCTTGGGCTCAAGTGAACCTCCTGCTTGTATCCCAAGTAGCTGGCACAATGCCCGGTTAAGTTTTTCTTTCTTTCTTTCTTTTTTTTGAGACACAGTCTCACTATGTTGCCCTTGGGAGAGTGCTGTGGCATTATAGTTCACAGCAACCTCAAACTTATGGGCTCAAGTGATTCTCTGGTCTCAACCTCCCAAGTAGCTGGGACTACAGGCACCCGCCACAATGCTCGGCTATTTTTAGAGATGGAGTCTTGCCCTTGCTCACGCTGGTCTCGAACTCCTGAGGTCAAGTGATCCATCCACCTCATCCTCTCAGAGTAGTGGTGTTACAGGTGTGAGCCTCCGCTCCTGGCTTGTTGTAGCCTTGCAAGGCTCACCTGCCTCTGGGCCCATGTGGCTGCACAAGTCTCCAGTATCTGCCTGAAGGAAATAGACACTCACTGGGCCAGACCCTTGTGTCCTTGTCCTGCAACCAACCCAGGGCCCAGTATGGGAATGCTGGCTGTTGGCTTCAAGCAAAGATGGCCCCAAGTCCTGTTCTCCCTGTGAGGAGGGGCTATAACCCCCGAGCTCTTCACTTAGGGCTTCCCTGCATGTGTGTAGGGTCAGCAGCAACTGAGCAAGAGGGGACAGGTCCTGGCAACCTTCACCTCCAGAGGGGCCCTATATCCAACATTTAGTTTTAAGCACTGGTTTAGTCATCAAATCTCTGTCGCTTCTTTCTGCTTAAGCCACTTACCTCAGCCCCCCTCCTCATCTTTCAGCTGGAATGCAGCCCACCTGACTGGCCACTGGGAGCTGGGAACTTGCATGGGCTGAATGTTTGTGTCCCCCCAAAAACCATGTGTTGAAACCTTCACACCCAGTGTGATGGTGTCAGGAGGTGGGGCCCTAGAGAAGCGACTAGGTCATGGGGGGAGAGTGCCCTCTTAAATAAAAGGGACCCCAGAGAGACCCCTTACCCTTTTGTCATGTGAGGAGACAGTGAATGACAGTGAGAAGATGGCTGTCTGCGAACCAAAGTTGGCCAGTGCCATGATCTCAGACTTCCAGGGTGCAGAACTGGGAGAGGCAAATGTTTAAGCCACCAGGTCCCTGGCACCGCTGTTGCAGCCCAAATGGTCTGAGATGGAACTCAAGTGACAAACCACAGAGGGCTCACTCATGCAGGACTCTGGGCACAGTGCTTGGGGCCCGGTCCTCCACCCACTGGCCTGTGCAGGTACAGATGTGGCTCAGGGCCTGAGCGGGGAGAGGAAGGGTTTGGTCAGCAGTGACCAGGAGGGATTGGTTTTGGTTAAGGGAAGCCGCGGGGGGGGAGGGGGGGTGGAGAGCAGAGCCTGGACTGCAGCCTACCCAGACAGGCGGTCGCAGCTCTGGCCGGCAAGTGTCCCAGCTACTGCTGCTGCTGCTGGAGGGATGTGTTGGAGGGATGCTGCCACTGGAACATGACCACAGGAGCCCCTGGTACACAACTTCTGTCCCTTCCTCCCCATGGATCAGAAACTCCCTTTTAGTGGCACCCTGACTGGACACAGGAATATGAGTTCCTAAGAAGAAACAGGCCCCCCTCCCCCGATTGCTGCCACAGGATTCAGCTGCGAGGTGCTGGGCCTTCCTCCCCCCACCTCTGTCCAGGGGTTGAGGGTGCCTGGCAGGCAGGGCCCCCGTCACTGTCTTCTTCCACCTTCACATCTCTGCTTAGGAGGAGTCCTGCCACGAGGAGCCCTTTGGGCCAGGCACATAATGATTGGACGGAGTCCACTGCTCAGCTGCCCTCCTCCTCCGCGGTGAAGGTGAAGTGTGAACAGGACAGGCTCCTCAAGCTGCACGGCCATGTGCAATGGCAGCACCCGGCCCTGGTGCTGCACAGCCAGCTCTGACCACAGTGGTTGCTCCATCCTGCCCTCAACACTCCCACGGAACGTTCTCATCCGGCTCCGCCAAGTAATGAGCTCTGCACGGCGCCCTTCCCAAGCAGTGGGGCACACACCAAGGTCAGAGCCGCGGGCTGAGTGGGGCTGTGTGGATCCAGTGCCAGTGTGCAGGTGAGAACTTCATCAACCAGGCAGGAGGATGCCCCCTGGAGTGTGCCCCAGCTGCAGACTCTCCCACAGGGAGCTGGGCAGGGGCCCACGACCAGCAGCGTGGTTCAGCCTCACTCCCCTCCCTAGCACAGACAAAGAGCCTGAGAATCTTTAGAATATTATGCCTTTAAATAAACCTAAAACCAGTTTTAACTTGCCATGGGACTTTGGAACCAGCTATAGTCCTTAAAACAGATGCTACAAATGGCTCATGTGGTGTGACATTAACTCCAGAGTAGGTGAAATGCTTGCTGTTTCCTCGTATGCTCAGGTTGGCATCTTGAACCTTTCTGGGGTTTCAGTGCCCCTCCCAAAACCAGGGCCTGTGATGCTGGCATGCTGCCACCAGGGGGAGATATGCACATCCCGGTCACTTGCCAATTAGGTAACAGAAGGTTCAGGTAAGGGCTGAGGCTCCTGAGGGTCACTGCCACGGTGTGGAGAGCAGCCTGTTCACAAATCACAGATTTAGTTACCTGCAAAACAGAGTAGCATGCTTTCCGTGCACCATCCTTACCTACAGACAGGGAGATATTTATAGCAGGAGTGACTCACAGCCACAGCCAGGTAGATGGCAGAAACCCAAGCCTGGCGTCAGCCACAGTTCAGAGAACTTCCGTGAAGAGTGGGAATACACGCCTTCTTTGTAAATAATTCTCTTCCTCCACTTCAATTATTTAAAATATCAAAATTGCACATGCACATAATTTAAAGAATCAGAGTTCCATAATATAAGCCGTTACAACGGCACCCACCACCCGGCCCCGTTTCTCACTCTCAAAGCCTCCAGCTGATTATTTTTACATCCATCACTCCATCTCAACACCTGTCCACTGCTGACACGCCACTACGGAAAGTGATTTAGAGCTTCGGTTTCTCTAGGGCAGATTAGTGTGATTTTGGACCAGTTAATTCTTCACTGTAAGTGTATGTGATAGGGAAGATGTTTAGCTTGAATTCTATCCACTAGATGCCGTGACAGTCAGTGGCCCCAAGGTGACAAGCAAGTGTGTTTCTAATGGAAAGTCAGATTCCTTCAGTTGACAACCCGTCAATTTAGCTCTTTTCCTTTATCTACCCCCCTTCATTTGTCCAGGACCAGCACCCTCCAGATGTATCAAAATCTTAGCTAGAGGCCGGGCGTGTAATCCTAGCTCACGTCTCGGCTCACGCCTGTAATCCTAGCACTCTGGGAGGCCAAGGTGGGTGGATTGCTCTGAGCTCAGAGGTCTGAGACCAGCCTGAGCCAGCGTCGAGAGCCTGTCTCTACAAAAAAAAGGCAGGCGTTGTGGCGGGCGCCTCTAGTCCCAGCTACTAGGAGGCTGAGCCAAGAGAATCACTTGAGCCCAAGAGTTGGAGGTTGCTGTGAGCTGTGACCCCACAGCACTCTACCGAGAGCCACTAAGTGACTCTGTCTCAATAAAAAATAAATGAATAAAATTTAAAAAAAAATTTTAAAGCTAAAAACAAACAAAAATCTTAACTAGATCATGTTCAGGATTTACTTCATAGCTGAAAGCATATAGTATATTATGATTACTTTGTCATTTCCTGTATGTTTTGTCTCTGAAGCAAAATAATTTTATGTTTATTTACCGTTTGTTAATTTTCTGTGTACTTAACAGAAAATTAACAAATGGTACTTGTACTTTGTACTTAATCCAAATCCAAATACTTCCCTAATTACATAAATCTCTGTTCAAAAATCTTCAAACACTTTATGTCTTTTAAATTTGTCTTCTTGGGGAAATCTTTCCTGGGGACTTCTAATCTGCTGTGAAAAATCAGGATTCGGTGTTGTCCCCATTATCATCACTCTAGGATTCTTTTTTTTTTGCAGATTTCCTAAATCCCAGACTCCATGTCTATATTTGTTTATTTTTTTTAAAACCTTGTTTTTGGTAGGGGATATCCTCTGTTAGCTTCCTAATACAAGGAGTTTGGAGATATTTTTCTTCTGAGACACTGCCTTTTGAAAATGGCTTTATTGTAAACTTAATTGGTAGTTTGGCTGGGTATAGCATTTGAGGTTGAGGATAAGATAAAATAAGTTCCTAAGATGAATGCTTTGGTAGGTGACAGCTACAAGGTCTGGACAAAATACAATTCTTACTCCCCAAACCCAAACAAATAACATTCTCTGAAGGCTTTGAAGAATGAACGAAGGCAGGCAGATTTTGGATGGGAGCTACAATTAGAAGCTTTGGGTCATGGACACAGTGTGGTATGAGCCACCTGCAGCTCCAACAGAAAAATGCAGCCTTCCTGGGTTGGGAGATCAAAGGACAGAGCCCCACTGGCCACAGCTGCCAGAGTGAGGGGATAATTCCAGAAAAGGAAGCATCAGTGAAGGATAGTTACATGAACTGTCTGAACTGTGCATGCAAAGGCCATCCTGAGAGAAACTTGCAGATAGAGCTAGAGCACCTGAACTAAACTTGGAGCTGCTGCCACTGCAGGCTAGACAGAGTTTGCAATTTGAGTCTAACCAAGTTAATTATCAGCTAAAGCAAAAACATCAATACCCATCAAAGGAACATGACAGAATCCAGAGTTGTCACAGCATAACATTCACAATGTGTGGGATGCAATCCAAACTAACACAACAAACCCAGAGATGACCCAGATGTTGGAATTATAATATTATAACCTTATAATTATAATATTATCATTCCAGGTATTATAATAATACTTGATTAGGTAAAGGGAAATATAAAGAATAAAAGGTAGGAAATCTCAGCAAAGAAATGAAAAGAGACTTATATGGAATTATTAGAACTAAGAAATACAATATCTGAAATTAAAAAACGCATTGGACAGGCTTAATAGAAGAATGGATATGAGAGAGTCAGAGTCAGTGAACTTGAAGGTACATCAATATACCAATAACTTACCCAATATGAAAGAAAGAGTGGGGTGTTTTAAAAAGAGAACAGAGTCTTAAGGACTTACGAGGCAATATCAGAAAGTTTAAGAAGGGGAGAAAATTAGTCACAGAAGAGACAGAAAATGGGTCAGAAAAAATATTTGGAAAGCATAGCCGGGTGTTGTGGCAGGCGCCTGTAGTCCCAGCTAGTCGAGAGGCTGAGGCAAGAGAATCACCTAAGCCCAGGAGTTGGAGGTTGCTGTGAGCAGTGACCCCACGGCACTCTACCGAGGGCGATACAGTGAGACTCTGTCTCTACAAAAAAAAAAAAAAAATATTTGGAAAGCAATGCCCAAGAACCTCCCCCTGATGGGTAAAAAAGGACATAAACTTTGCATATTCAAGAAGCTCAGTGAATCCCAAACAAGATCAATATAAAGAAAATCATGCCTAGGGACGTTATAGTCACCCTGATGAAAGTGAACGGTGAGGTGGCCAGCTTGAGGAAGCAAGAGAAAAACGACACATTATTTACAGGACAACCATGATTTAAATGACCGTGGACTTTGCCTCAGAGAAGTATGGAGAACTTCATCTTGACGAAGACAGTGGAGTATCATCTTCAACATGTGAAAGTAAAAAGCACTGTCGACCTGTATCTGGTGAAAATGTCTTTAAAGAAGAAGGTATAATAAAGACCTTTCCAGATACTTGAAAACCAAGTTATCTGCTGCCAGAAGAACGCACTATAAGAAATGCAAAAGGAAGAAATGCAAGCTGAAGGAAAATGATACGGAATCTTTGGAAAGCATGAGAAGTAGCAAAAAGGGCAAATACCCGGGTAAAACAGAAGAATAGTTTCTCTCTTAATTTAAGAAGCAGACATTTTTGAGGCAAAATAATGACATTTTTTTGAGTTAATAAGTACACAGCTGTAATATATGTGACACTTTAGAGTGGAGGAAGGTAAGAATGAAGAAGATGTGTGTCCCCCTAGGACCGTCTGGCAGGTCTCTGTGTTTTATGTGAAATGTGAAATACAAACTCTAAGTAGGCTGTGAAAAGTTAAGGGTATGTCCTGTTAGCCCAGAGCCACTACTAAAAGCCGATGCATGGATTAAAATGATTAAAAACAGTCAAATCATCCCAAATAAGGCAGAGAAAGGGAGAAAAAAAGAAGAAAACAGAGGAGAGAAACAGAAAACGACCCTGAAAACACAGATTGAACATCAATAATGACCGATCTCAGAAAATGGGATTAGAAAGGTGAGCTGCACAGGCTGGCCACACCCTGTCAACACAAGGACCCGGAGAGACGGACAGTCAATAAACGGGTAAAGACAGCCTCTGGGTGAAGTGGTCATGTTAGTATCAGACAAAACAGACCTTGACCGCTAGAAATGCAGTTTGGCGATGCCTCAAAGTGTTAAATATGGAGCTACCATCTGACCCAGAAATTCCACTCTTGAGTAAGTATCCGGGAGTACTGGAAACATATGTTCCCATAAAAACGCGTATGCAAAGCTCACAGCAGCTTTCTTTATTCAAGCTCCCTGCTTTTGGGCCGGGTGGATGAGTGGGCAATGACTGCCAGTGGGCGCAAGACTTTCTGGGGTGATAGAATGTCCCCAAAATAGATGGTGCTCAGGGTTGCACAACCGTGAATTAACTTTAATGGATTGTGGACTTTAAAAGGATTGGTTGTATGGTGTGCGAATGATACCTCAATGAAGTTATTTGAAAAATAGACTTCAAGAAAAGGAGTATTACCAGAAATGAAGAGAGAAATTTTGTAATAATACAAGAGGCAATTTATAAGGAAGACTTAATAATCGTAAATGTTCATGCAACTAATAACAGAACTTCAATACAATTAAAGGGAGAAATAGACAACTTCACAAACAAGGTAAGAAATATGAATGCCCTTTTCTCTAATTGATAGAAAAGACCAAAAAAAAAAAAAATCAATAATGACATAAACAATCTGTACAACCACCATGTATACATGCTTTATATACGTACATGGAACAGTCACCCAAATAAACGATATACTGGGCCACACACTTCAGGTCAGGAAAAATCTTCCTTTAGAATTCTGAAGGCCATGCCTTATTAACTTTAGCTTCCAAGTTTGCTGTTAAGGGGTCTAATACTATTCATGTTTTGACGCTTTGTATGGAAACTGTATTCTTGGTACTCATGGACCCTTTTCTATGAAGAAACTGAAGCTATTCAGTTCTAAAAACAGTTTCCTTAAACTATTCCTTGAACGTTTCTTTAATTTTCCTTTTGAGGTATCTTTATTTTATACACAGTAAGACCTTCTGGACTGGCCTCTAATTTTGTTGTCTTTCCTCTTTAGAGTTGCTTGCTTTCCCCCTTCTTCACCGTCTCCATGGGGTCCTCCTCTGTCACCTGGGCTAGAGTGCAGTGGCCACGTCACAGCTCACTGTAACCTCAAACTCTTGGGCTCAGGTGGTACTCTTGCCTCTGCTTCCTGAGTGCTGGGACTATCGGTGTGCCCCACCAAACCCAGCTAATCCTTTTTTGGGGATAGAGATGGGGTCTTATTATGTTGCCCAGGTTGGTCCTGAACTCCTGGCTTTGAGTGATCCTCCTGTCTCGGCCTTCATATCTCTGGGATCACAGGCATGAGCCACCATGCTCTGTTGATTCTTTTCAATTTTATCTTTCAATCCATCTATAACATTTTTGTCTTTCAAGAACTCTTATTTGTTCTCTGAATGTTTTAAAGAGTTCATTTTGTTCTTGCTTTCAGAATGATCTTCTCTGAGCTCATGGAGTATACTATTAATAGTAATATTTTCTTAACCATATTATTTTATTTTTCTTTTGAGACAGAGTCTTATTTTGTTGCCCTGGGTAGAGTGCTGTGGCATCATAACTCACAGCAACCTCAAACTGTTGGGCTCAAGTGATCTCCTGGCCTCAGCCTCCCAAGCAGCTAACTATAGGTGCCCACTGCCACATACATGTATTTTTTTTTTTTTTTTTTTTTAGAGAGGGGGTCTTGCTCTTTCTCAGGTTGGTCTCAAACTCCTAGGCTCAGGCAATCCACTCACCTTGGCCTCGCAGATTGCTGGAATTACAGACGTGAGCCACCGTGCCCGGCTCTTAACCTTATTCTTTCTGCGTAATGATCCTTTCATTTTTTTTTTTTCACAGCATATTTGTTTCGGGCTCTGTCGTTCATTCTTTTGTCAAATGTCTGGGGCTCCTTGTCAGGCAGCTCATATTTAAGAGTGGCCCCCCCAAAGCTAATTTTGATCATAGGCAGTTATTTTGTGAATACTGACCCTGAAGTTTACACGGAAAGGTAAAAGACCCAAAATAGCCAGCGCAATGCTGAAGGAGGACAAAGTGAGAGGGCTGACACTACCCAACTTCAAGACTCGCTGCACAGCCACAGTAATCCCAACAGCAGGGTATTGGTGAGAGAACAGACAAGTGGATCAATGGGGCAGAATAGCAAGTCCAGAAATAGACCCACATAAATACAGTCAACTGATCTTTGACAAAGGAGCAAAGACAGTTCAACAGAGAAAGGACAGTCTTTTCAACAATCATGTTGGACACCCACCTGCCAAAAAATGACTCCGGAGACCTTAAATCTTTCACAAAAATTAACCCCAAGTGGATCATAGGCCTGCATGTAAAACACAGAACTATAAAACTTCCAGAAGACAACAGAAAATCTAGGTGACCTTGAATTTGGCAATGACTTCTTAGATACAACACCAAAAGCACAATGCATAAAAGGAAAAATTGACTTCATTAAATTAAAAATCTGTGCTATATATAGCACACCATGCTATACACCATGAAGAGAATAAAAAGATGAGCCACAGACCGGGGAGGAAACCTGTGCAAAACATAATCAGATAAAGGACTGGTATTCAAAATACAGAAAGAACTTGTAAAACTCGACAGTAAGAAAATAACATAAATAAGCGTGAGCAAAATAGGCCGGGCGCAGTAGCTCAAACCTTTTATCTCAAGCACTTTTTTATCTCCATCTCCCAAGTAGCTGGGACTATTGGTAGATCCCTTGAACTTGGGAGTTCGAGACCAGTCTGAGCAAGAGTGAGACCCCATCTCTACTAAAAACAGAAAAAACTATGTAGGCATTATGGCGGGTACCTGTAGTCCCAGCTACTCAGGAGGCTGAGGCAAGGGGATTGCTTGAGCCCAAGAGTTTGAGGTTGCTGTGAGCTATGATGCCACGGGCACTCTACCCAGGGTGACATAGTGAGATTCTGGCCCAAAATAAAATGCACTCTATTCAGGTGACAAGTACGCTAAAAGCCTGGATTTCTCTACTGTACAATTCATCTGTGTAACAAAAAAACATTTATACCCCCTAAATCTATGAAAATAAAACTTACAAAAAAAGAAAAAAAATGAGTAAAGGACCTGAATAGATGCCCCACCAGTGAAGAGATACAGACAGCAAGAAAGCCTATGAAAAGATGCCCCACGCCATGTGTCATCAGGCAG
Source organism: Arctocebus calabarensis (assembly GCA_963573935.1). Taxonomy (NCBI): domain Eukaryota; kingdom Metazoa; phylum Chordata; class Mammalia; order Primates; family Lorisidae; genus Arctocebus; species Arctocebus calabarensis. The sequence goes on along the minus strand of CAUYON010101180.1, from coordinate 37,549 downwards.
TAACAAATTAAGACGACAAGGAAATACCACTACACATCTATTAGAATGGCCAGAGTCTAAAACACCAAGTGCCGACGAGGATGTGGAGCAACAGGACTGTGGCTCAGTGCTGGCGGGCGTGCAGACGGGACAGCCACCTTGGAGGGCAGACGGCCGCTTCTTACAAAACTAAACGCGGTCTGCCCCTACGAGCCAGCCCTTGTGCTCCTGGGTATTACCCCAGTGACTCAGAACCCAGGTCCATACAAAAGCCTGCGCATAGATGTTTATAGTATTTTTATTCAAGATTGCCAAAACTCGGAAACAACCAAGGTGTCTTTCAATAGGTGAGTGGAAACACAAACTGTGGCGTGTCCATGTAACGGCACCTCGTTCTGGGCTAAAAAAGAGAGCAGCTGTGAAGCCGTGCAAAGACACAGAGGGACGTTAAATGCAGGTCACTGAGCGAAGGGAGCCAGTCGGAAAGGCTGAAGACTGAGTCCAACCACATGACATTCTGGAAAGGGGGAAACTATGCAGAGAGTAGAAACCCCCCAGGGGTGCGGGGGAGGGGAGGAAGGGGCCATAGAGGAGCCCAGAGGGGCCATGAAACTGTTAGGTTTGATACTACCCTCGTGGGTACAAGGCATTATATATCTGCCACTTTGCTTAACAAAATCCATGGACTGTACAACATAAAGAGTGAACCCCAGGGTAACCCAGGGACTTTGGTTATAATGTATCAATACTGGCTAATCAATTGTTAACATTTATGCTGCACTAAAGCAAGATATTAAAATAGGGTAAGCAGGAGGGTGCAGGGAGTGTATGGGAACTCTCTGGACATGTCATTTTAATTTTTTCTATAAAATTGCTTAAAAAATAAAGTCTACTACTTAAAAAAAAAAGCTCATTTGTACAGGATTTTGTTTTGTTTTTGAGAAAGAGTCTCACTCGGTTGCCCAGGCTAGAGTGCTGTGGCACCAGCCTAGCTCACAGCAACCTTAAACTCCTGGGCTCAAGTGATCCTCCTGTCTCAGCCTCCTGAATACTGGGACTAAAGACACTTGCCACAACATCCAGCTAATTTTTATTAGAGACAGCATCTTGCTCTTGTTCAGGTTGGTCTCAAATTCCTGAGCTCAAGGGATTATCTTGCCTCAGCCTCCCTGAGTGTTAAGATTATAGGCATGAGCTATTGTGTTTGGCCTGTGCGGGGTTTTTTTTTTATTATAGAAAAAGTCCATCTTTGCACAAAAGCAGAAAGATTAGTATTGGGACCACTGCAATCTCTTTAGCCAGCATCAGCAATTACCGACCAGCAGTCCTAAATCCTTTGTAGCCCACAGAGGATTGCAGGTAGTCCCTGGGTTATGAATGAGATGGTTCCATAGGTTTGTTCTTAAGCTGAATTTGTAAGTTGGAATAGGTACATTTACCTGTTACCTGCCATTACCCCTGTTTGTAAGTGTGAGTCATAAAGAATTTGAATGGTTGTAACTCAGAGACTGACTGTAACAGCCCCCATTTGTAAGTTTGAGTTGCATGTAAGTCAGATAGATGTTTGTAACTTGGGGACTGCCTGTATTGTGAAGCGAATTCCAGGTATTATATTGTGTAACCTGAAAATGGTTCACATGCTTTTTATTACAAGACAATGGCTCTTAATAAAAACAAACACAATAGCATTATCACACCTAAGGTAATTCTTCACTCCTTATACCATCCGATACCCCATTATGGTGCAGACTGTCCCAACTGTCTCATAACTTTATCCAAGTTCACAGTTGGTTAATTTGAATCAGGAGCTAAACAACAGCCACAGGTTGCAGCTAGTTGGCACATCTCTTAAGTTCTTTTTTTTTTTTTTTGAGATAGAGTCTCACTCTGTTTACCGGGGTAGACTGCTGTGGCCTTGGCCTAACTCATAGCAATCTCAAACTTCTGGATTTGAGCAATCTTCTTACCTCAGCCTCCTGAGTAGCTAGGACTACAGGTGCCTGTCACAACACCTGGCTAATTTTATTATTATTATTATTAGTAGTAGTAGTAGTAGAGATGGGCTCTTGCTCTTGCTCAGGCTGATCTCAAACTCCTGAGCTCAAGCAATCCACCTGCCTTGGCCTCCAAGAGTGCTAGAATTATAGGAGTGAGCCACCATACCTGACTCTGTTCCTTTGTTTTTTTTTTTGAGACAGTCTCATTTGTTGCTCCCTGGTAGAGTGCTGTGGTGTCATAGCTCACGGCAACCTCAGACTCTTGGGCTCCAGTGATTCTCTTTTCTCTGCCTCCCAAGTAGCTGGGATTACAGGCGCCCGACACAACACCCGGCTGTTTTTAGAGACAGGGTCTCACTCTGGCTCTGGCTGGTCTCAAACTTGTGAGCTCAGGCAATACACCCGCCTCAGCCTCCCAGAGGGCTGGGATTACAAGCGTGAGCCACTGCATCTGGCCCAACTCTTTTTTAAGCAAAAATAGTTTTAGATCTGCAGAAAGATTGTGAAGACAGGATAGAGTTTCCATGTACACTAGACTGTTCCCTGTTACTAACATCGTACATGGGAGTGGTACGTTCATCACAGTCAGTGAACCAGGATGCATATATTAACTAAAGCCCACATTTTATTCAGATTTCTTTAATTTGTATCCAAGTCCCTTTCCATCCTAGAATCCCATGTGACATCTATCATCATGTCTTCTTGGGCTCCTCTTGGCTGTCTTGGTTTCCTAGACTTTCTTTGGTTCTGATGACCTTGACAGTTTTGACTGCTGGTCGGGTATTTTGTACTCTCCCTCAGTTGGGAATTGTTTTCCTGATCAGACTGGGTATGGGGGAGACCACAGAGGTTACATGTTATTCTCATCACATCACTTCCAGGGCACCTGCTGTCGGCGTGACTTGTCCCTGTTGGTGTTGACCTTGGTCAGCTGGTGGAACCAGGGCATGTGTCCCGCCTCCCAGTCTTTTCCTCCTTCTTACTGTGCTGTGCTTTGGCAGGAAGTCAGTCCTTGCCGCCCACTCCTAAGGAGTGTGGGGCCTCTGCACCGCTGCTAACAGGCGGAGTATCGATTCGGATTTTAGTAATTCTGCAGGAGAGATTGGTCTATCCTCCTCCTTTATTTACTCAATTGCTTACATCACTATGGACTCATGGGTATTGATGTTGTACTCTGAATTATAACGTAATACTACTTTGTTTTGTTGCTCAAATTGTTTCAGCTTTGGCCGTGGGAGTTCTTGTGTCCCTGAGATGGCCCCAATCTTTTCTTTCTTTCATTTTTTTTTTTTTTTTTTTTTTATAGACAGAGTCTCACTTTGTCGCTCTCGATAGAGTGTCGTGGCATCACACAGCTCACAGCAACCTCCAGCTCCTGGGCTTAGGTGATTCTCCTACCTCAGCCTCCCGAGTAGCTGGGACTACAGGTGCCCGCCACAACGCCCGGCTATTTTTTGATGCAGTTTGGCTGGGGCCGGGTTTGAACCTGCCACCCTTGGTATATGAGGCCGGGGCCCTACTTGCTGAGCCACAAGCGCCGCCCAACCTTTTGTTTCTTGACCACTCCTTTCCCTTCTGCTTCTGGAAGATGCTCCAAGCTACTGTCTCTCTACTACTCATTCTTCCACACCCCGCAATTGTGTGGTGTTTGCTCAGGAGGCCCCTTCACTCCAGTCCTGAGCCCCTCACATGGGACTTTGCATCTTCAAAGCCTTTCTTGCTTTTGGGTGTGACAGAACAGTTTAGACTCTTCATGAGTATATACTGATAGATTTAGCGAAATTTAGGACGCTAAGGTTTTTACTTCTTTGCTTTTACATTGGCGTCTCTCTTCACTAAAAACATGGGTTCCTAATGACTGACATTAGGTCGTGACTTATCTGTGCCATTATCTTATTAAGCAGTCATCTATTTGTACATCTGTACATAGTTTCAGACTAACTGAACCAAAGCCACTCCTAACAATATGATTACTAAATAGAACTTAAGATTTCTTTTCAGTTTGCAATGGTATACTCAGTGTCACTTGAAATAATTTCTATTTGTTCATGCCAATAATTAGTAGTGATGTTCACTTACATGATTTTGTTTTGGATTATCAAAGATTTTTAAAATTTTGATTTAATTATGCTTTATAATTATGTGACATATTCACCCCATTCCACAATCTAACCTCCAAAATTATTTGTATTCAGAAAAGTCTCCTCTTTTCTGGTGCTGTGAAAACTGGATAGCCACATGTAAAAGACTGAAATAGAACCCGTACCTCTAACCACTCACAAAAACTAATTCACAGTGGATAATAGATTTAAACCTAAGACATGAAACTATGAGAATTCTGGAAGAAAGTGCTGGAAAAACTCTTACAGATATTGGCCCAGGAGAGGAATTTATGATGAAGATCTCAAAGGCAATCACAGCAACAACAAAATAAACACATAGGGCTGGGCACAGTGGCTCACATCTGTAATCCTAGAACTCTGGGAGGCTGAGGCGGGGCGGGGGGGATTGCTTGAGCTCAGGAGTTCGACACCAGCCTGAGCAAGAGTGAGACCCCATCTCTACTAAAAAGGAAATAGGAAAAATAGCCAGCATTGTGGCAAGTGCCTGTAGTCCCAGCTAGTCAGGAGGCTGAGGCAAAAGGATTGCTCAAGCCCAAGAGTTTGAGGTTGCTGTGAGCTACAATGATGCTATGGCACTCCACCCAGGTCACCAGAGTGAGACTCTGTCTCAAAACAAAACAAAACACCCCCAAACACAAAAATAGACAAATGTGAACTGATCAAATTCAAAGTTTCTTTGCAGACAAGGACACAATTAATAGAGTAAATGGTCAACTTACAGAATGGGAGAAGTTATTTGCACGCTATCCGTCTGATACAGGGCTGATAACCAGAGTCAAAGAACTCGAGTAAATCAGAAAGAAAAACATTAAACGACCTCATTAAAAACTGGGCAAAAGACAGGAACAGAAACTTGTCAAATGGAGATTGTCTAACAGCCAACAAACACATGAGAAAATGCACAACACCTCTATTCATCAGGGAAATGCTAATCAAAACCACAATGAGATACCACCTAACTGCAGTGAGAGTGGCTCATATCCAAAAGCCACAAAGCCACAGACGCTGGCGTGGATGTGGAGAGAGAGGAGCACTCATGCTGTACTGGCGGAACTGCAAACTACTACAGTCTCTATGGACGGTACTGTGGAGAGTCCGCACAGAACTGCAAGTAGACCTGCCATTTGATCCAGCAATCCCCCTACTAGGTATTTACCCAAAGGAAAACAAAGACATTTTATAAAAAAAGACACTTGCACTCGAATGTTTATAGCGGCACAATTCACAATCGCAAAGATATGGAAACAACTTGGGTCAATTCACGATGGATGAGTACCACGTGGTGTCTGTACACCGTGAGCACTACTCAGCCGTAAACTACATGGAGACATATGCTTTGTTAACAACCTGTATGGAATTGGAGACGATTCTCCTATGTGAAGTGCCACAAGCATGGAAAAACAACCCCCATGTATACTCAGTCCTAAGCTGAACTAGCTGATCAGCACTTTTGCACTCAAATGGAAACAAAACTCAGTGAAATTCAAGAGGCTGAGAGGGAGGAGAAGGGGAAAGTTTCCACCCAGCAGGTACACTGCACGCTTTCTGGGTGGGAGGCACAAAGATAACTTTGACTTAAAATATACAAAAGCCAACTACATAACCGAAACGTGTGCGCCCCTGTGATATTCTGAAATTAAAAAAATATTCTACTTCTTCTTCTTGCTTCTTCTCCCCTAAAGCAACATTAAATTTTAAAAGTGTGGTAGATTATCCTTTTGTTAAAAAGAAGAAATGAGCAGATATCTGTGTTTATGTGTGTAAGTCTATGTGCGTGTGTGCCCTCCTACTTTCCTTGGGGAACCAGCAGAAGCTGGTAAAGCTCATCTCGCCTTTCCCACCTGACAACACATCCTGGAGACGGTGCCCTGGCAGCCACAGAGCTGCTCCCCCAGCCTGACCACGACACGTGTCCTCAGGGTGAGGGTCCGTGGTGTACTCAGCTCGTCCCTCACTGGTGGACATGGCATCTTCTGCCATCGCGAACAGCTGAAGGGACAGTCATGTTTCCCCCGTTTTCTCAGCCTGACTTTGGGGTATGTGCGCAAAATCAGGTTGCAAGCTAGTGGCCTCTCATCCAGGCTTCCTGTCAGGCCTGGGCTCCTGGGCCCCGGGTTTCCCCACCTCCCAGGGCACAGCCCACCACTTTTGCCACGTAGTTCCCACCACAGCCCAGGATCCAACTTTCTGGGGTCATTAAGTTCTCTCAGAATGTAACTTCCCAAACTGTGCTGCTGCCATCTGTGTCTGTGCTGCCTTTGGTGGCCTCTGCTTCTTTAGAGTTGGCTTGTCTGCTGTTTGAAAGGGCTCCAGGAAAGCTGGTCTGAACGCAAGCCAGAGGCTGCTGTCCTTCAGTGGACAACTCCAGTAAAATCCCTAAACACTCACTTATTCTTGGAAAAGGTGCACAGGGGACATAATTCTAAAGGCATGAGGATGGTGGGTCCCCACAGAGGCTGTCTGGGCCCTGCTGCCCTCCCCGGAGCAGGCACTCTTGCGGTCTCCTGGGAGTCCTTTTGGAATCAGGTGAACCGATGCAGGCACAGGGGATGCAATGAACTCTCAGCTTGTCTCCAGTCATGGCTTACTCGAACCCTGATCTTACTTCCTCCGCTTACTAGAAAGCCCTCCGAAGGCCTCCCTGTGCCATGGCTCATCCTATCTGGGGACTCCAGTCCCTCTAAGCCAGGGTCTTTGAAATCCCCTCTCCTCCTCCCACCCCAGGGTCGTTCCGGCCTCTGACACAGGTTGGCTCGTCACCTGCTTGCACTGTCCAACTTTTGTCAAGGACGCTCTCAGCATGCTCTAACCATCCATTCAAAGCATGTCTTAGCCCCTCAGCTGCGACTGCTGTGGGAGGGAGAGGAGGGAGAGAGGGAAGAGGAGGCATTGTCCCCACCTCGAGCCAGGTGGCACCACTGCTGAGGCTCCTGCAGAGGTAGAGGGGCCGCCTCCAGGCTGGCCGGGCAAGCAGCAGTTTCTCGCTTAGTGGCCCTGGTTGCCCCTGACAACAGATGGCAGTGGGCAGGCTGCCTTCAGGCAGAGAGACCTCCCTCCAGAGCCCCCTGCAGAAGTTTACACTGCAGAAGGTTTTAGGCAGAGGGCTCCTTGCACCAGCAAGCTCACGAGGCCCACCAGCAGCCAGCAGGGCCGTTTCTGGGTGCACCTAGGTCAATAGGCCGCCATGTGACCGTGCGGAGGCCCCTCCCGTCCCCTCAGGGTGTGGCTTGTTACCAACGCAGATTCCTGGCCCTGCACCACAGGATGTACTGAACAGGTCTCTTTGGGACTGTGGCAAACAGGGGAGTGCGAGGAGCAGGCGGGAATACCCGAGCTCTGGCTCCCCTGTTTCCCAAGGGAGTCTGTGACCTTGGCATAGGGCCCTCAGACTTCGCAGCTCTGTCTGCAGCACAGAGGAGACACAGCCCAGCTGGAGTCTCCGTGAGACCACAGTGAGGACAGGTACGTGCCACAGCTAGAGGCAGCCCTGATGGCCGTCCCTGGGTGGCTAGCGGGCTTACAGGCCGGCCTTTCTAACGTGAGCACTGGTCACGCCTCCTCGGCTGTCCTTCCCAGGTCCCCTCAGGGCAGCCACTTGCCACTTCCTGTGTCGTCTCCCGCTGGGCATGAAGCGGGGCCTCCAGGGGCTCTCAGCCTATTATTGTGTAGTTTTCCAGATGAACTCCATCATTCCAGGTCAGGGCAGGGGAGAAGGGGCACAGAGAGGCATCTTTCTATCACGTATCCCTCATCCCCTCACGTCCAGAGCTCGCCTCCTCCTATGGCCCCCACGCAGCATGGCCACTGCTGGGTCCAGGGCCCCAGGTGAGCAGGTAGGGCCCAGGCTCTCCAAACACTACGGTGTGGCTGTCCCTGCACTAAGGACTTCACATGACGGTGTCCGCACGAGCACTCCCTGAACAAGGCGACTGTCTCCCATTTAACAGAGGTGGGATGGGAGCCTGAGGGGAAAGGTCCCCTCACGAGCAGGGGCTGCAGCCAGCAGCGGTCCTGCACCCACGGGGCAGGCGGAGATGAATGCCACCATCTGTGACTGGAAGAGCGGGGCAGTTGTGTCTGTTATGCCCCCGTTCACTGCATGGCTTTAGACGGCACGGGGCCACATGGCTCTTGCAGACTGGTGTTGCTGTCCTAAATGTCGCCTGGCAGTGACTCCCATCACAGTGGCCACTCCTGATGCGCTGTCTTTGCTGGAGCAGGTCAGGGCCGCCCCGGCACCCAGCAGGCAGCTGCGGCCTCACTGATTCCCCTTCTCCCTGCACAAGGTCCAGCCTGCTGCTCTCTGTTGCCGAGGGCCTGCAGAGTCCCGATCAGCTTTCCAGAAAGTGTCACACGGGTCCACCACGCTGATGACATTAGGACAATGGCACATGAAGAACGGGAAGTAGCGAGTGCTTCAGCTGCCTCACGTGAAAACCAAGGGCGGGAGAGAAACCGCACACAGATGCAGGTCTGGCGACATGTCTGGGCGAGAGTGGCCAGGAAGGTGTGAAGACAGCCCCTCCAAGCTCAAAGACAAGTTGCCACCTCTTGTGCCACCTCGTGCACACGTGTGTACACACTCTTGCTCAAGCACACTCGTGGGCGTGATGCCTGGAGGCCTCTCTGGAATGTGGTAGGCAACACAGACCACGTGTGAGCATTTTTTTAGCCTGCCTCTGTGGGGCCACCTGCTTTGGGGGCCAGACCAGAAAGGCCAGGGCAGTCCCGGCTGCAGTGCTGGCTCCCCAGCCGCTCAGCATGGCAGTCCACAACATTCAGTGACGTGCCCGTGGCAAACAGGGATGCTGCGTGGAGCCTCTGGCCAGCACCAACAGGAGACTCCCACAGCAGACCTGTACAATTTGGGAGGAAATCTAGGCCCTTCTCTGCGGTGACTCTTCCTCTGCGAACGACTCCTGGCTGGCTCCTGGCACTGCAGGGTGTATCACCTGCCTGAGGCTCACCCAGCAGGGCGGTGGCAAGCTTTGCCTCATGCTGCCTCTGTCAGCTTTCTGTCCCCGAATTCGGCCAACTGTCTCTGTGGATGGGCAACCGCCCTCCCAGCTGAGGCCAGCAGCCCCCAGCTCCTAGGAGAGCCGTGCTCCCTTCTGCGGACTCCAGTTGGCAGGCCTAGGGGGTGGGCAGGACATGGTGTTTGCTTGTTTTCTGTTTTCTTCTCTGTCTGCCTTCTGCATCAGACATACTATAGGAGAGCAAGAGGTGGGGGAGAAAACAGGCTGGTCTCACTGAAACCGAGGGGTTGGCTGCAACAGAGCAGGGACTCTGAAGTCCTGGCACTGTACAGCTCGGGGCTGGGGGCGCTTGGCAGCTGCCATGTCCTCCATGGTAGTGTGTGGGGCGGGAGCCTCTTCTCTTCAGATCACCCCCAAGTCCAAAGGCTGCGGCTCTTTGGTTTTCTGGGGGTGGCTGCTGAGGGCTGGACATGCTACTGTCCAGGGGTCTGCTGGATGGAGAGGGTCAGGTGGGGCTGGGTACCTGCAAGGGAGATGGAGCAGGTACTGCGGGTGTGGATACAGCCTGGGGGAAGGAGAGGCTGGTGCTGAGTGGGGGGTTCTGGGGCTGCAGTGAAGCCTCCCATGTTGGTGGCCTGGATCATCAGATGGGGGGACAAATTCTTCAAGCTGGGGTCCAGCTGTGGACATCTGCCTTCCCTTGGACAGAGGGATGCCAAGACCATGTGAGCCTGATGTTGAGGACATACCTTGTGCAGGCCAGGAGTCTTGGGAGCAGCCCCAGGGCCAGGGTTGCAGCTGTGGGCGGGCCTGGGACACCATGTGGGGGCCTGGGACACTGTGGGCCTGCTCACGTTAGTACTTTTTCAGGCCTTCTCCCTCTGTGGTGTGTGTGGGTTGATCACACGCAGGGGAGTAACAGGCATAGGCTTGGCTGGGTGTCCGCCCTACACCTGCCCAGAACAGCCTCCCGCTGGGGCCACCCGGATCCCTCTCAGAGATGTGAGACTGCCCGTCTCCTTGACCGCAGGCTGGATATCCCCAGGTCCCTAATACTTCTCGCATGCTGACATTCTACACCCTCTTTGTGCCTCCCTCCTCTAATCTGGCCTTAGTGCCTCCCTCTGTGGCCTTTTGGTCTCCTGACCCCCACGTGGCTCTGCTCCCACAGCCAGGGCCTGGGCAGGCAGCACGTGGAGAGCAAGACTGGGGACTTGGTCCCAGACACGAGCAGTTGGTCCTAGACACAAGCACTCCCGTTCACTGATGAAACACTCCAGAACATTCTACCAGGGATCTGCCCCTGCTCCCACTCCAGAACACCCCACCCACTTGCATGCTGGTGCAAGCCTGACTGTGGGCTTCCGCTGACCTGTCCTGGACATGGACTGGCCCAGCCTGGCCCCGTGCCTTGAGGGCAGAGCTGACAACGACTTTGGCCTCATTCTGAAATGATCCCTGTCCGAACTTCCCAACCAGCCCAGTGGTCCATGTGGGCTCAGCTGGGGAATCCTAAAGTGGTTTGCCTTGCTGGGGTGTTTAAAATAATCACTTAGCTCTTTACTCAGAAGGGCAAGTGCTAAAGGGGGCCCTGCCGCCTGGGGATGGCACTGGTGTGTGTCATTAGGCAGCCTGGGTGGTGGAAAGCGGCAGGTCCCCAGAGCTGGGGATACAGTGAGTTCTACCCAGAGATCATATTCAAGGCCCCAGTGCAGAGTGGAGGCTGTGGGGGCAGGGCCAGGCGGCCAGCCCTGGGGTCAGGACAAGGTGAGGCCAAGAGCTCAGGGCACATCGGGAGTCTGGCAGCGAGTGTCCCCAGCCTTGCCAGAGCGTACCCTCCCAGACTCAGCGTCGCTGCAAAATGGGATGATAATGGAAGGTATAAGGCTGACCGCGCTGGTGCTGGACACATGGCAAATAAACAAACGCTCAAGATCACGGGTCATTATCGTCTGGACCAGCAAACTGTCTGGACCAAAGTGATGCAGGAGGAGGCGGAAAGAGAATGACAGAGGTGGTGGCAGCAGCTGACCTGTGTTGGGTGGCCCTGGGTGGTTCCAAGTGCCACCCGCTCCAGCCTAGGGCTCCAGCAGGCCCCCTACACCCTACCTCCTGGCTGGGATAAATGTAGCTCTTGGCCTGTGGCAGGTGCTGGAAGGAGCAGGAGGGCTGAGCAGGTCCTCAGCGGCTGTGTAGCCTCCTAGGCTGTTAGGATAGCTGGGCCTGGCTCAGGGCACTGCCCAGCCCCTCCAGGCCATGTGGCAATCAGGCTGACCAGGGCTCTGCCAGAGTCCCTGATCTGGGTGCAACTCGCTCCTGGACAGGGGCTCAGGCTTCCTGGAATCCCTTAGCTCATGGCCCTCCATGGCGCTGTGGGAGAGGGCTGGGGTTCTTTCCTGTGGGACATGTGGATCCGAGGCACCAGGGTTCCCTTCATCTGCCTGAGGTCAGCCAGCCTGGGGGTGGCAGAGCTCACCACGGGGCCCCTGTGTCTGATGAAGGCTTACGCTGGGCATGGGTGGGTCTTTTCTGTGACTTGCCAGAATGGTAGGACCAGTCCTCAGCATCTGGCTGTCACCTATGTTCAGAGTCACCTGTGGAGGCTGGTGAGCTGGGCAGCTCTGCAGCGGGAAGGGACTCGAGGTGATGGGTGCTGCTCTGGGCCCCACACCCAGCTGTCAGGAGGGGTCTGTCTGTTTGAAGCAACAGGGTCCCGCTGAGCCTCACGCTGCAGTTATCTCCTCATTGGTGGCCACAGGGAGGGAGCCACAGAGAGGAAGGTCCCCTCCTGGTGGAATTATGGTGGTAGATGCCTGGTCAGCCCCACTCCCGAGGTGAAGGGGAAGGAGTAGGTGCTAAAAGCCAATAGCACAGAGGGTCAGACAGGCCAGGGATGATAGTGGTTCCACACAAAGCCCACAAATGACAATGAAGTCCCAGAACCCAGCGCAGAGGCCATTTCAGAAAGCTGCTTGGGGCCTTTGCAAAAATCAATGTGGAGGGCCAGGTGCTAACACCCACTTGGGGCAGGGCAGGGGAAATAGAGTTCCATTCCCAAATCTTCCTTCTAATCCCCTCCCAGGCAAACCTTGAGTTCCCCCAGGGCTCCCCGAGAGAGAGAGGCTGGTGTGCACACGGAGCTGTGTCTGTGGTCCCAGTGCAAGATCCGTGTCCTGCTGGTCCCCAGACATGCTGTTACCATCCCCACCTCACAGGTGGAAGACAGGGGCCCAGAGAAGGTGAGCGACTTGCCTAAGGACACACAGCAGAACCGAGCAGGTGGTTTCAGCACAGGCTCCTCGTGACCGCCTGACACCTGCACCCTCCAAGGTGCTTTGGGACCCAGGGTGTGCTCAGTGGGCAGATGCAGGTTCTGAGTTATTTTAGAATAGTCTGGAAAGTCCTCTTTTCCCAAGAGGGTTTCTAAGATCTATAAACCTTTGTGTTTTTGTGTGTGTGTGTGTGTATGTGTAGTAAAAAGTACATGGCATAACATTTACTAGCATTTAGCACATTTGTTTTGCAGCCAACTACCACCTTGATCTAATTCTAGAACATTCTTCTTATCACCCCAAAAGGAAACCCCTTGCCCACCAGCAGCTACTGCCCACTGCCTTCCCTCCTGCTCACCACCAATCCTTTGTCTCTCTGTGAAATCTGCCTGTTCTGGACATCGTATGCAAACGGAACCAGACGATGCATGGCCTTTTGTGCCTGACTTTTTTCACGGGCATAACGTTTTCAAGGTTTCAATGTTTTCCTCCAGGTTGTATCAGACCCCAGGACATCCTTCCTTCTTATAGCCAAATAGCATGTGGTTATGTGGTCACAGTAAGCTTTCTGGTCATCAGTTATGGACATCGGCCTTCTCTGCCTGTGCTGATTATGAACAGTGCTGCTACGGAATGAGTTAGGGTCTTTCTCTGCACACTTGTTCCCACTTCCTCTGGGTGTGCGTACACGGGCTCCTGTTTCCCCACATGTGAGCCAACACTTGGTATTCCCTGTCCTTTCTGTTGAAGCCTCCGCAGCGGGTGTGCCGTGGTTTTGGTTTGCGTTTCCCTGATAGCTGATGATGCTGGCAGCACGTGTAGAGCAAATATTTGGGTCGATGACACTGGAGCAGCGGACTTTTAGGGTCAAAGGTCACACAGCATGTCCAGATTCTGGGCCAGAGACACACCTAGGGCTTGTCACACTGGCTTTTTTGTGGGTGAGTCATCTGTCACCCAGACAGGACACAGAGCGCAGTTGGATGTGCGTCGAGAGAGGTGCTGGGAACGCAGGACAGCACGGCTGCTGGGGATGTAGCACAGCTGTTCCTTAAAAACTTAAAAACAGAATTACCAGAGGACCTAGCAATTCCACCTCTGGGTAAAAACCCAACAGAAATGAAAGCAGGGACTCAGACTCACAGCAGCCGTGCCCACAGTGGCCACAAGGTGGCGGCCACCCAAACGTCCCTCGGTGGGTGAATGGGGTAAACCAAATGTGGCCCCCTACAGTGGAACATCATTTGGTAGGAAAAAGGAATGATGTGCTCAGGGAATGAGCCAGTCACGTGGGGCAAATACTGCATGATTCCACACAGAGGGTCATCGGATCCACAGAGAGCGAGAGTTAGAGTTTCCGTGTGAGAAAAGAGAAAGCACTGGAGATAGACGGAGGTGATGGGTGCACACCATGTACACCAAGTAGAATCTGCAGCAGACCCTCTGTAAGTCCACCATCCAAGGGCCAGTAGGAAACCGGGCAACATACAAAGGTGGTGGCCATGAGGAACCGGCCTGCTGAGCTGATACACACATGAGGCGCACGCGCGGTTTGGTCAAATTAGGTCAACTATGGAGGTTCTACCATATTGAACAGCACTGGTGTGTAGATTGAAAAATGGCCAAGAAGGTAAATTTTGTCATGTGTATTTTGCCATGATTAAAAATAACATTTTTAAAAACAGAAAGGCAGGTCTATAGCCCAGGGCACTCTCCCTCCAGCCCCAGCAGCAGCAGTCTGGGGCTTTGTATCCACAGTGAGGGTCTGATGGTGAGGCTGCCTGCCAGGGTCTCAGAGGATCGGATGCAAATGTGAGCGTGTGCTGAGGACTGGCAGGTACCGCCCGGCGGGATGAGCTGTGCTTTTCCTTCTCTTTCACTCAGACTGACCATTCCCGTACTTGGTTGGAGGGTGAGGACCCAGGGTTCTGGGGAGTATGCCGAGAGCAGGCAGGCCCCTGTGCGATGGGGCATGACTCTGGGGATGAGGATGGGGCTAAGGTTTCTTGTGAGCACTCCTGGACTGTGCTGTGTGGCCACAGGCACTTTACTGCCCTCCCTGTCCCCCACCATGAAAGGAAACAAGCATTGCCTCCCACGCTGGCATGGTGGCCAGGTAAGAGCACAGAGCCACTAGCCAGGGGCTGCCCACGGCCCCCAGTGGCTCTGTGCTCTTGCGGGCTGGCTTCATGCTGATGACCGGGCCCTTGCTTTACCCTGTGCGTCTGCCCACCTGTGCCTCTCTTTCCCACCTTGCAGCTCTGGACACTGGGGCCCTCCTCTGCCAACCCCCCAGTGGGTACCAGATGTCGCCTCTTCCTCCTGGGCCACACTGTGCACAGCTCTAGGCTATGTGGCCTCACTCTAGAGCAGAGGCTGGGCACAGAGCTGAGCATGTCCCCCATCCTGGGCTTTCTCTCTCTGGCTCACTTGCGTGGGCAGAAAGGTCCAAGGAAACCTCACCCAGATTCCTTTGCCAGTTATTGAGAAAGTGGGTATGCTGACCCGAAATTTCTATTGCAGCGGCTGTTCTTAGGAATGTGACAGTTCCATAAGACAGGGGTTCCCACACTGTGCACGATGAATGTGCTTCCGGGCGTCAGCAGGCAGGACTGCCCTGTACAACTGCGTAGGCCGTTCGCTGCCCAAGGACATCTGCTGGGGGTGGGCTCTGAGTCCAGTCTACGCTCTGCCCTGCGCGCTGTGCTCGGCCACCGGCACGCCCGCCCACAGGGTGCTTTTCACATTCGCACAGAGGTGGCCACAATGAACGCCTCACGTCTACGGGCAGAATTGGGGGTCAGTGCGCGTCTTCCTAAGAGAGGGCCCTGCCCTGGTCCTCACAGATTCTAAAATAGCATCACGACCCAGAAAGAGGCCCAGAGCCTCTCTACGAGGGAAGCAGGCCTGACCCAGGGAAGCCAGCCCCAGGCAGTCTACTCTCTGTACAAAAAAGGGGCGAATGTGATGGGAACGTGCCGTGGTACAGCCGCCACGGAGAAGAGCTACAGGGTCCTCGAAGTTAAACCCGGAGGTATCGTGTGACGCAGCAATTCCACTCCTTGGTATGTCCCCAGAGAACTATAAGCAGGACAGACAGCCAGACTTGCACGCCACTGACCTCCGTGTGTTAGTCCCCGGGGCCAAAAGGTGAAAAGAACCATGGCTCCCATCAACAGATAAACTAGCGGTGGCATGTCCATGGGACATCACTCAGCCAGATGAAAGAATTGAACATAGACACCTGCTACAGGTAGATGGATCCCAAATGTCAGGCTGAGGGACAGAAGCCAGACACAGAGGACCCCAAGGTCCTGATTCCATTTTTCTGAAATGTCAAATTCATAGACAGCGAGCAGCCTAGGGGGTGCCCAGACGGTGGGGGAGGGGAGAGGGGACCACCGCCTACTGGGTATGGGGTTTCTTTGGGGATGACGGGAACTGCTTGGGAATTAGAAGAAGGGGATGGTACACAATCTGTGCCTGTGCTAAATGTCACTGTGCAGTAAAGTGGTAAGTTTTATTTTATGTATATTTTACCCACATTTTTTTAAAAAGGCAATCAAGTGGCTCCCGTCTGTAATCACAGCACTATGGGAGGCTGAGGTGGGTGGATTCTTTGAGCTCAGGAGTTAGAGACCAACCTGAGCAAGAGCAAGACCCCGTCTCTACTAAAAATAGAAAAACCAGCCCGGTGCTGTGGTGGGCGCCTGTGGTCTCAGCGACTCAGAAGGCTGAGGCAGGAGGACCACTTGAACCCAGGAGTTTGAGGTGTGAGTTAGGCCGATGCCACTGTGTGTTAGCCTAGGTGACACAGTGAGATTATCTCCAAAAAAAAAAAATAAAGGCAATCAATTCTTAGGCTCGAATACTACAAAAACGCCTAGGTACGAATTCAGCATCCTCATCCTGGCGTCAGAACTGCTGATCACCTCCACCCTGGCCACAGCCACAGCTCAGAGGCCCCCGAGTCTGTGTCCTTCCCCTGCTGCCCCGCCACCCCGTGCGTCCAGCTCTGCCTCTGCTGCAGCCACGCTGGGCACCTGCCCGCTCCCCAACAACCCGCTCTCACATGCTTTCCTTTATTGTTTATTTATATATGTTTTTCTAGTTCACATAATGTAAAGCTCCCACTTTGCAGCAGGCAGCTCAGTGGCACTCAGTACATTCAATGCTGCATGACCGCCACCCCTATCTAGCTCATCACCCCAAAAGAATGCTGCACCCGTCGAGCAGGCACTCATCCCCCTCCTGAGCCCCTGAACCGCACACTTCGTGGCCTTCTGCATCTGGTGTTTCCCACGCCCGTCCCCACTGTGGCACGCTCAGCGATCTATTCCTTTTCCCAGTTGAGTAGTGTTCTGTTGTGTGGACGTTCACAAGTGTTCCACGGCGGCCCAGCTCCTGACCTCTGTGAAGGACACTAGGAGCCCACATCAGCCGGGCACCACCCTAGCACGGCGGTGACTCACTGAATCGTTCTCGCCCCTGGGTGGTAGGTGCTGTCCCCCGTAGAGGGCCCAGGCCAGGACACGGGGCTGGGAGGTGGCCCAATCACCTGACTTTTCACTGTGTGCTCAGCCACTGAACCAGGCTGGCTTCTGACAAGTGTCAGCCAGATCAAAGCAGGACCACATCCTCAGACGCTGGGAGTTCCAGTCAGGTGACTCTAAGAGAAGCCCCTCTACTCTAGTGTGTCATTTCTTCCATCAGCTCCAGCGACAGGCAACTTGCTGGTTGGGATGGCCCCTCAGATGCTCCCAAGAACACCAAGCAAGGTGGGACTGGGTGAGGGTCTCTGCCGGAGGGTCTCTGCTGACCATCCGGTTCACCAAGGGTGCAGTTCAGGCCTTGGAGCCACTTTGAGCCAAGAAAGATGAGGACAGTCCAGTCCACCAGGGCAGGAGCTGCCTGGTTTCACTGAGAGAAGCCACCTACAGGAAAGGGGCCCTGGGCCTGCACATGGGCTGGGCAGAGACATGTGCACAGGGCCACTGGCTGTGAAAGCACAGACCGGGTGGTGGCTCCAGGGCCTCAAGCAGGGTGGTCTCCAACTTTCACACCTCCGCTCCTGTCTGTGCTGAGGGGGCAGAGCTGACCTGGGGGGAAGATCAGCTTCCCGGCAGGTGAGGTAGGCACATGATGCCTAGGGACACTTCTCACAAGTACCCTTCCTTATGCCCTTCTTCCAGTATCCACCATTCTGTCTATCCATCAGTCTGTCCATCCACAGACTAGCGCAAAGACAGATAGTCCATTCATCCTGTGTCCATCCGTTTGTGCATCCGTACATTAATCCATCCATCTGTCTGTCAATAGTCCATTCATCCATCTATTCTATCATCCTTCATCCACCCATCCCTTCAACCACCTGCCCACTGGTCTACTGATGTCTCTTAGGTGGACTCTGTTAGGCGAGATCAAATGCACCAGATGCACTGTTCAGTAGGAGGATGGCCCACCAGGGCACTCAGGATGGTCTGCAGTAGGGCCACCCACCCAGCAGGGTTGTGGGAGGTTCCTGTGCTCTGTAAGGCCAAGTGAGGTTCACGTGGGCAGCCCAGGGCCACCTATCAGGAGGCAGCAGGCCCCAGGCACTCTAGGAACTTGGTTGCCTGAAAAGGACAGGGAAGGGGCCTCAGGCCCTGGTGAGCCAGGGGAGGACACGATTACTGGCTGGGGACCCAAGGAAAGGGGCGTAGCACCAGAATGGACATGTAGCTCACCGGGGGCTAAATGACTGGATGGGACTGGTGGGGCAGGGCCTGAAGCCAGCAGCTCCACAAGGGGCCTGACTCTCTGCAGGCACACACATCACTGTCCAGGCACCCAGCATCTCCACTGACCCGGGCCATTGGGTAACCCTGCACCTGCCCACTAGGGCCCAAGGACCCCAGCCCAAGCCCTCACCCTGGGCTGCAGCCCACCCATGCCTTCCAGAGGGCACTGACCCAGGAGGGCTCCCTGCCCGGCTTTACGCCAAGGTCACCCCAGGTGCTCGGAACAGGAGTGGCTCTCAGAGCTGGGGGCTGGACCAGTTGACAATGGCAAGGTACAGCCAGGCTCAGAGCTGCTTGTTTTGTTAAAGTTCAAGTCTGTTGGACGGGGCTGAGCGCGAGGCTTGGTCTAAAATAAAACCAGAGCTGCGTCAGTGTGTGGGCTGGTTCTGTGGGCTGGAGGCCTGCTCCTCAGCTGATGAAGTGCGGCTGTGTGGCCCTGGGCCATCTCCACCCAGGCTGGTCGAGCTGTCCCCGAGGAGCCAGCTACCACCCCCTGGGAATCTAAGGAGCAGAAGAGCCGGCCTGAGCACAGACTGTATGTCTGGACCCACAGGGATGCAGCAAGCCCACTGCTAGGAGCCTGGTCCTGTGCTCTGTATCCCTGTGAGCTCCTGGGGTTCAGGCCTGCCAGTGCCCTTCAGGGTGGCTTGGGGGCAGGCACCCCAGACTTCTCTAACCCCGCAGGAAAACCACGGGGTTAGAGAAGAACAGAGGGACCTGCTACCCAAGGAAATAAACATGGCCCTTTCTAAACCCCTTTGAGGCCAGGTTGTGCTGTAAACGAGCTGGGAGAGGAGCTTCCAGATGATACCAAGGGGCAGGGGCATGGATGGCCCATCTCCTTTCCCTCCCCTGGGAGCTCTCAAGCATGGGGACTCTAAGGACACAGTTTGAAAATGTTTGGGTCCCCAAAAACCTTGTGGGGCAGGCATTTCCAGGCTCCCACTTGATATCAATCCTCCCATCCTTCTCCCCTGCTATAATGTCAATGTTGTTTGGGGTAGCAGTGCTCTCAGACTGTCAATGTGATATAGTTCTAATTCAGTGAAACGTAAATGAAAATCCAAGAATTTCTAGTTAAGCCTGGCTTTTATAACACAGGTGCCAACCTGCCCCTTTCTTTGGTCTTCTTGCTGGGATACAGATGTAAAGGCTGGACTTTTGGCAGCCATCTTGTGACAGAGAGGTTACAGACAAGAGAATTTAAGGTATGGAATCCTTGACTGTTGAGCTTATGCCTGTAACTGCTAACCTCTAGATTTAAAGATAAAATAAGCTCCATTAAAAAAAAATACTGTTGTTTACTTAGGTTATCTTCAAAGTGGAAACCAATCCCTTATCAATAAACTTGGTAAGGTGTTGTTCAGCTTATAGGTTCCATGTCCCTGTGCCCTTAGATCCAGCTTCCCTTTCATCACCTCCACAGCCCTGATAAGGAGTCAGAAGGATCAATCACCAATGAATCCCAGCTCTTTAGGAAGGCTGGGCCTGAATCCACTGCTGGGGCAGGAGAAGCAAGCCAGCTGTCCTGTGGGGAACTGCACTGCCAGCCAGGCCAGGTCTGCGCACATGTCTCGGCCCTTACCCCACCAGGAACACCAAGCAGTGAGTTCACATGGACACATCCATTCTCTGTAGTCCTGTAGGGTGCTCTGGCACCACTGGTCCAGGGCATGTCGCATTGACTATATTTGTTGGCCTGGAAGGGCTGCTCACAGCTTGGTGATCTCCTCTCCACACAGAGGAGATGTGCCCAGGTGGACTGGGCCAGGGAAGGTGATGAAGACATGGAAGACCAGAGGGGGCCTGGTTGGGCATGGGGGACAGGGGAGACAAGGAGCTGTGGGGAGGACAGAGGTGCTTGGGGGGGAACAGTCTGCGCAATGCTAGAACCACAGATGTGGGCGCAGTAGGACTCACGGGGCTGGTGGCACGATGGAGCCAGCCAGTGTCAGGGGGCCTTGGTGCTGGGTGGGCAGCCTCGACCTGTCCATGGGTGGTAGGCAGACGGGAACAGTTTCCAGGACAGACGGGAGAATGGAGGTAGGATGACTGCAGTAGTGCAGGAAAGCAGCAGAGCTCCCCAGGCCCCCAGAGCTTCTCTCCAGCCTGAACTCCCCAACCTCGGCTCAGCCTGCACCACTAAGTCCCCAGGGACCCACCCTCAGAGCGCTCCGCAGAGGTCTCAACAGCACCCCTAGAATTCAGTCCTGCCCATTAGGAGAGAAGCCACCCAGGATGGGTAGGGTGGTCCCCAAAAAGATCCATCCTAACCTCTGGAACCTGTGACTAGGACTCAATTTGGAAATTGCAAATACACTCAAGGTTCAACATGAGATGTCCCAGAGTCTATGGTGGTGGTAAATGCAGCAACAGGTGACCTCAGAAGAGACACTCTGAGAAGACACACAGGGGAAGGCAAGTGATGACACAGGCAGAGGACGGGCCACAGGCCAAGGGACATCTACAGCGCCAGCAGCTGAAAGAGACAAGGGAAGATCTTTCCCTAGAGCCTGTGGAGGGAGCTGGACCCTGCTGACACCCGACTTCTCAGCTCAGTGAAGCCGTTTCTGACTTCCAGCTTCTGGGAATGGGGGAACAACTTCTTGCTGTTTAAGCCACTCAGTTAGTTTGTGGTGATTTGTGTGGCAGCCCCAGGAAATTCCTAATACTAGATGAAATGGAGAAGCTTGCTGAGCTCTGCCTCGGTCCCCCCCCCGAGGTCCTGAGAAGCAGGCCCTGGAGGCTGCCTTGGCCGGCACAGCCCATGTCAGGTGACGGAGGCCCGGCGGGTGGCCTTCAGGAGCTGTTTTATGGGTTACCAGCTGTCAGCTGAATTGTACACTGAGAGGGCAGGGAGAGACTCAAGGTTTGTCACAAAAGAGTGATTTCAAAGTCACTGACTCACTTGCAGATGGGTGTTCCCACTCACTCAACCATCTGGTCCCGGGGCAGGAGCTGAGTGGCAAAGAAGAGTGGGCATCCAGGGGGTCACTGTCGTCTCTCCAGGGTTGAGGCCTGAGTGGGTGGGAGTCTGGATTCACTCCTGCCCATGGGGTCCAGCAGCCCTGCCTGAAGACACAGCCAACTGGCCACAGAGTCCCCAGAATGTCTGCCTCAGTCTCTGGGCGCTGCTGTCCTCCTAACAGCCTGGCCAGCCCTGCCTAGGGTCGAGTCAACAGACCTAGGCAGCCAGTCGGGGGCCTGAGGTCTTTGTCTTGAAGGGCTGGGCTCCAGGATGCCCAGGGCAGCAGACACCACCAGCTCACGTGGTATTGGGGTGCGTATTCACACCCTGAGTTGACAAGAAGGAGGTGACTGCCCACGGTCCCAAGAGACGTCTGGTCCCTGGTCGGAGTGGGAATGACCTGGGGATACTGTCAGTACAGGAAGCCAATGGCGAAAGACGAAGCGAGTCCTTTTGGTCCCAGCAGTGGGGAAGTCTGCAAAGCTTCCCTGGGCTCTGCCCATTCCTGCTGGTGGAGATTCGATCCTCCGGCCCAGGGAGAACGGTCCCCAGGGGACAGACCGGCCCTGGACACACAGGCTGCACTGGCTGCAGTGTGAGGGCACAGGATGGTGGCGACCCTCCACCCGAGCATGGAAGCAGCCCACAGTGTTCTGGCGAGCAGGGCGGCCTTGTCTGCCTCTGTAAGCAGAACACCAGCAGCAGCTGTGGTGCCGTGGGCGTGTCCTCGGTGACGCCTCAGAGTGGCTCTGCCAGGCGGGGCTGCAGTGTCCAGGCACCTGAGCCAGGCCGGCTCTCGCGCCCTCTTCTGAGCTAACCCTTACACTCTCCTCCTGGGGCCCAGTGAGAACCTGCCTGGGGCAGAGTGTGACACGTGTGTGACAGTGACAGAGACAGCTGCAACTTTATAGTTAGGGGAGGGGTTGCTGATACCCCACAGGTCAGAAATGTTTCCCATCTCCCCTGGAAAGATCTGCATCTTTTATATTGCTTTTCTTTTTTTTCTTTTTTGAGACAGAGTCTCATTCTGTCACCCTGGGTACAGTGCTATGGCATCATAGCTCACAGCAACCTCAGATTCCTGGGTTCGAGCTATCCTCCTGCCTTAGTGTCCCAAGTAGCTGAGACTACAGGCACCTACCACAACACCTAGCTAGTTTTTCTATTTTTAGTCCAAACAAGGTCTCGGTCTTGCTCAGGCTGGTCTTGAACTCCTGAGCTCAGGTGATCCTGCTGCCTTAGCCTCACAGAGTGCCAGGATGAGCCGCCATACCTGGCCATCTTTTAAAATTTTGCAACTCTAGTAAGACACGTGTAACAACAGGGTGCACAGTTCCATGGCATGAAGTGCATTTATGTGCCACCATCACCACCACTACCACCCATCTCCAGACCTTTATCTTCTCCCAAACTGAAATTCTGTCCCTGTTAAACCCTAACATCCCATCCTACCCCCCACTCTACTTTCTGTCTCCAAGGATGTGATGACCTGAAGGACCTCCTGGTTTGGAGTCCTCAGCACTGCACCTGGCTGATGTCACTCTGTGTGAAATCCTTAACATCCCTGTGCCAGAGCTCCCTTCCTTTCAAAGACTGAATGATATTCCACCATAGGGACAGACTCCAATTTGCTGTCCTGTTCTCCTGTGAGGGACACGTGGGCAGGGCTAGCTCTTTCCCTGAGAACCCCTGCCCGCTCCAGCCAGTCTGGCTGTGCCTCAGAATTTCCCACCTCCGTCAGCTGTGTGCAGTGGGAGGAAGTGATATCCACTCACCCTGGCCAAGTGGTCCTCAGCTTCATTAAGAGAACAGGCAGCTGGACATGCCAGCTTGGCAGCTCCTGACCTCGCCCTTCTGACCTGGCCACACCTGTGCAGGCTGTGAGCCAGAGAGCATAGATCAGCTGACAGTTCTGCAGGTGACCACAGGCTAAACTGGGGGCACCTCTGGGGTCTGCAGAGCCAGCACACTGACAGGTGTGCCAGGGGCTGGAGTCTGCTTTCCAAGGTGGCTCTGAGAGCCTGGTTTGCAGCCTAAGCAGTGGTTTTCAAATAGGGGTGACTGTACCTCCACAAGGAACACTGGGCCATGTCGGGAGATGTTTCTGGTTGTCACAACTAGTGTTGCTATTGGCATCTTGTGGGTAGAGGTCGGCGATGCTGCTGTTCATTCTCCAGGCACAGAATGGTCCAATGCAATAGGAATTGTCTGTCTGCTAAGGAATGCCTGAGCTCCCAGGGCTGCGGGAGGCAGGAAGGACCCTCCCCTAGAGACTGTGGGGGAGCATGGCCCCACTGATACCTCAAGTTTGAACTTCCGGCCTCTAAAACGGTGAGAGAGTCACTGCCCAGTTTGTGGTAACTTGCTGTGGCAGCCCCAGGGGACCATCCAGGCTGTGCTGGGCCCTGCTCAGGGGCCACAGGGCTCTGACTCTCCCAGCTTGGCAGGCGCCTGGGACTCCTCTTTCCAGCACCTTTGTGCCTACCAGCCCCCAATGCTCCTTAGAGTGCAGACCCAGTGGCCCAGGAAGGTGTGCAAGTGACTCCGAAGTCACATGGGCCCACAGTGGTTGCCTTGCATGCTAGTTCCTAAAGAAGCTGTTTCACCAGTGAACTCTGATCACGGAGCATCACGCACCTGCCTGAAACCCACTGGCATCTCCAAAGGGCGTCCCTACAAAGGCTCCCTGAGGACGGCTCATGGATCCCGCTCATGAGAACTAGAATGGGCAGGTGGGGACAGGGGCAGCCCCACTGGGCGAATGGGGAAGAGGAGCAGGGCCCGGGCTGCAGAGCCCGCTGAGCTCCCCTAGACAACCAGCCTGCTGGTCTGGCCACTGCCTGTTGAGAGGACGCTGTCAGAGAAAGGCACAGAGGGACTATGGCAGCCTGTGGTGCTGGGAAATACACATTCTTTCTTCCTCCTGTTTCTGGCATACAGTCGCTAAAATCCTTAGAATATCCAAAAGAATAGTGTATGCTAATGAGATGACCATGGCTGGCAGCCCGGAGGTAGCTCAGGTTGGGGCTCAGCGCTGGAAAGACCAAGTCCCGGGACTTTCAGTGCTCCCACCCGCCCTGCCACGTCCAGGAGCTGAGCACTGAGGGTAGTGACGTGACGGAGCAGGTGCTGAGCTCCGATAACCCCCAGAGGAAGGTCCGCAGGGCAGCACCCCCACCAGAGGGGCACGGAAGCTCATGTCTGTGCTCGAACCTTGCCCTACGTGTCTCTCCACCTGTGTCCTTTGTCCTTCCTTTATGATAACCCAGCAAATGTGTCCCCTGAGTCCTGTGAGCTGCTCTAGCAAGGCCATGACACCCAAGGATGGGTGTGGGAACTGCTCGGTCAGGAGCACAGGTAAGATGACCTGGGGCTTTTGATCAGCACTGGCAAAGGGGGGGAGTCTCGGGGACTGAGGCCCCGCCTGTGGGACCTGACACCATCTCTGGGCAGACAGGGAAGACCCAGCTGGGGTTTTCTGGAGGACTGATTGCATGTTCAGTGTGTGACCGCACATCTGGTGCCAGCACGTTCTGTGCCAACTATGTCATCCGAGCACAGTGGGAAGAACCTGATTTTGTTTTTCCCACATCCTCACAGGCTCCTAATTTGGCACCCACGGGAGGCAGTTAGCAAACATGTCTCCATCTCTCAGGACGACTCTCTAGAAACCAAGAAATGGCCATTTGGAACATCCAGCCCTGGCCACCCACCCTGCCCCTCTCTCTAGGTGGCATACCCAGGCCTAGGGACAACAGGCCCAGTTTGATCTCTACACTCCCTGAGTGGGGAGAGGTTGGATCTGCAGAGCCTCTCCGAGCCTCAGTGGCTTCATCTGTGAAATGGGCACTCCCAGCACCTTTCTCACAGCGGCTGTGAAGACAGAGTGAGTCCCACAGGCAGAGCCTGCACAGCGGGGACCTTGCCCCACAGCCCATAGTAACTCCTTCTTCTGCTGGAGAGTGGGGAGGTGGGGCCCAAGGTCACTGCCTCATCAGTCCCAACAGAGGGCAGCTGACCTACTCCTTGGTGGGTCGGGCATTGGGGACGGCTCACCTGGGCCCTGATCCTGCCCAGGGAGAGGTACTCAGCAAGGTGGGGAGGGGCCGCCCCACAAGCAGGGCAGCTACTCGGCACTGGGCAGTTCTAGGACTAGGAGCAGACTGGCCACCTCTGCAGGGACTGGGGCTGTCTATCCAATAGGAAACAAAAGGACCAGGAGGCCCCTGTCTGCTGCCTGTGACCCGAGGCCACCATCATCCTGCGAGGACAAAGGGGCTTATGGGGCAGCCAAAGATCCAATGTGCCAGGCTGCCTGATGGGTGAGGCCTCGTTGCCTCTTACCAATGTTCCTGCCAGAGCCTTTCAGGGACAGCATCCTTCTGAGCTGACGTAGACACCAAAACCAAGGTCACAGGGCCCCATGCAGCTGTGGGATCTGCCAGCTGCTGGTCTTCTGCGGGGGTCACAGTGGACTTGAGGCCTGGAGAAGCCTGAGGCCTGGAGAAGCTTCTCTGGCACGCCCACAGCAAGCAGTGGGGACAGGCTCCTGGCAGAGAAAGGCCACTGGCCAGCAGGTGAGTGGGGTTCAGTAGGGGGTTGGCTTTGATCATCTGGTCACCACCTTGGCCCTGCCAGGGGCTGAGTTTCCTTCTGCCTCAGAGTGGAGAGAGGTTGCTCCAGAGTCCCAGGCACACACTGTCTGGGCCCCTCATCTGGTGCCTCTGATGCCCTAGGTGTTAACCTCTCCCTGCCCTGATGGCCTCTTGGCCTCTGCTCCTGCCAAGACTCAGTACAGCCTCGACTGCCCCAGGGCCTCAGCCTTGCTGAGCTCCCGGGATAGCCGGACACACGGAGAGAGCCCGGGCAGTCTGGGTGGCCCAGCTGCCACATGCTCTCTCCTGGAGGATGCCTGCCCTGAAGCCGCCATGGAGCTGAGCGTCCTAACTCCTGCCTCAGTTTCCATACCTGAGAGCAGCCCTCAACAAGAGTACAGCCTCCCAGGACCACTGTGACCGCAGATGGGAGACTCGTGTGGCCCCTCGGAACAGTGCCGGGCACGGTGTGCTCCAGAAGCAGCTGCTGTCCAGTTCTTTCTGACACCAAACAAGTTCCAACATCTACCTGGTCTCTCACGCCATCCTGCAGTCCCACAACACAATCCCGTTCTGACACCAGCTCCCAGAGTTAGTCTGCAGGTGAGTGACCTTGAGATCACCCCACTCCTGGGGCCGGCTGCAAACAGGAGGGCTCCCCACCCCCAGAACCCTCACGAGACTGAGTCAAGTGCTTCACTGCAGATGGCCAGCCTACTCTGAAGGACACACCTCCGGGACAGCCAACGGCGGGGACTCTCGGGGCACAGTACAGGGTGCAGAGCGTCCATGCCCACCCTGGGGTGACACAGACCGGAAGCTCCTCTCCTGGTGACTGCAGTGCTTCACCAATCCCACGATTAAGGGTTTAGAAGGCTCCATGATGTAGCTACAATGGATGACCTTGCTGGCCAGGGGCCACCAAGCTCTGTCTCCAGCTCCTCCCTGAAGCCTCCGAAACCCTTAATCGTGGGATTGGTGTTTTAGTGACTGACCCACACATCCTGAAGCTAGTTAGGGTCTCCCCACAAGAGTCATCTCATCAATACATAAAAGAAAGTAACTTCCAAAGGTTTAGAAGTTCTGTGCCAAGAACTGGGGATAAGGCCAAATATGGGCTTTTTATCACTCCTCAGGTGTCACCTGCCCAGAGACCCACTGCTTCCTGGACCCTTGTGCTCCATGTCTGGGGTCGTCACACTCTGCCCAATTCTGTCCAAGCCCCTTCCTAGTCAAGCTGCGGGTTCTCAAGGCTCCGCTGGCCTCTGCAGCTGGGGAACTGCCAGGCCCCCTCCCTGAGTCTGGTCAAGGGGGCATCACCTTCTACCGACCCAGGGTTTCTCCAGCACGTCAGGCCCTGAGGTCCCTCCAACTGCAAAAACTGGGGGATCCTGCTTTGGTCATCTCTGTGCCTGCCCAGTTACGGTCAAGATTCTTGGCTAGTCCAGGTTCCTGGACCTTCTCCTCGGCCCATCCGTCCTTGTCCTTAAACAATCCAGTTTCGTCAAAGAGCCCTGCTTATTCAGTTTAGCAAGAACACTCCCTCCCATCTGATCAGGTTCCTTGTCCCCCGAGGGGATATCGGGTCACTCTGGCCTGCCTTCCGCCAGAGCCCCCTGTCCTGACGTTTGCTGTCCACAGACCCTCACCCACTCCCTGGCTGTAAATTCCCACTTGTCCAAGCTGTGTTAGGAATTAAGCCCCCTCCTCTGCTGACCTCTCCCTTCCCAACTCCCCTGTTGCAACAGTCCTGAAGTAAGTCTGTTTGCATTGCTTCAACTTCTGTCCTGCTCTGGTTTTCCTTTGATGGTCACCACATGGGCCTGGCACACAGCAAGTGCCTCACAGCTCCAGCTGAAGAGCATATCTGAACATTAAATGGTGACTCCTCAGCCTCGAGGAAGCAGCAGACCCATTCTGGAAAGAAAAGCCACTTCTCAGGGCCCCCAGTTTGAGAAAGACAAAGCTCTTACTCTATATAACTATCTTCCAAGTGCGAATTAGCTCTGCTAAAGGATACTTGGTCCCCATAACTGTTTGCAGAGTGACTAACCTTTTATCTTCTCTGCTATACATTGAAAGAATAAGGGTGGTCTTGGGCCATACATTAAATACACAAACATTGACAAAGGATGATGAGCAAAAAAACAAAACACAACAAAAAACCCCACCAAAACCTAAGTATACTTTGCATGACATCTGACTCCAGAGAAAAGCAGAATAGTTGTGTCTCCCACCAGCGACACAGAACACCCCAGAAGCCGAGAACTGTGGGGAGCGGGGCTGGTGTGGGCTTCCGCAGAGTGGCCTGGCCTGGCCCCCTGGTTGTCAGAGGTGCTGATATCTGTGGGGAGCCCCCACCCTCTCACTCTCTACTTCTCCTGAGGATGGCAGGCAGGAATCCTCACCATCCTGGGTGGGCTGTGTTCGGACACCGGCCACCCCTAACACTTGGCTTCTCCCTGCCTGAAATCACTGCTCTCACTTTTCTCCTACAACTGCGACCTTTTTGAGAAGAGCCTGAGACAAACATGAACATGCAACCGCGTCTAGCAACTGCGGGATAAATCTCCCTTCCCTCTGAGGGTCCCACTTGGCTGTCCCCCTATAGGGAGGGGGACTTGGCTTCCAGGACCACCCAGCCTGTGTCCTGCCCCATCCTCCACTCACTTCCCTGCTCTGATCTCAGCTCACCCACTGTTGGCTCCGTTCTCGTGGCAGCACCCGGAACTTGCAGGAGGCGGCCCAGGAGCCTGTGTTGAATCCCGGACACAGAGCCTGCTCTCTGCCACGGCTGGTTGTAAATCTGCCTCTCCCCTGCCAGAGTCCTCAGGATGGGCTCAGTCACTTCCTGTCCCCCAGGGCTTGGGCATGGCCTACAGGAGAGGCTGGCAAGTGCCAGTTCTACCCTTACTGGCAGGATCACAGGCTGTTGCACCTGTCGGTCTTGCACTTTAGAGGGCCGAGGTGGGGGGACTGCTTGAGTCCAGGAGTTCAAGACCAGCCTGAGCAACATGATGAGACCTTGTCTGTATAGAAGGAGAAAACTAGCTGGAGGTCTGGGCACGGTGGCTTGCGCCTGCAATCCCAGCACTCTGAAGGCCGAGGCAGGGGATTGCCTGAGTTCAAGAGTTCAAGACCAGCCTGAGCAAGAGTGAGATCCCATCTCTACTAAAAATAGAGAAACTAGCTCAAATCTGTAATCCTAGAACTCTAGGAAGCCAAGGTGGGTGGATTGCCTGAGTTCACTAGTTCGACACCTGCCTGAATCAGAGTGAGACCTCATCTCAAAAGAAACAAAAAGCTGGTGTGGCAGGCACCTGAAGTCCCAGCTACTTGGGAGGCTGAGGTAAGAGAATCGCTTAAGCCCGAGAGTTGGAGGTTGTTGTAAGCTATGACGCTACAGCACTTTACAGTGAGGCTCAGTCTCAAAAAAAAAAAGACAAGAAAAACTAACCAGGTGTCAAGGTGGGTGCCTGTAGACTCAGCTACTCAGAAGACTAAAGCAAGAGGCTCACTTGAGCTCAAGATTTTGAGGTAGCTGTGACCTATGACTCCAAAGCACTCTACCCAGGGTGACAAAGTGAGACTGTATCTTTAAAAAGAAAGAAAAGAAAAAGAAAACTAGTTGGGCATAGAGTCTCCCTCCTGTAGTCCCAGCTGTTCAGGAGGGCGTGGAGGGAGGATGGCTTGGGCCCAGTTCCAGGCTGTAGTAAGCTATGATGACGCCACTGCACTCTAGCCTGGGACAAGCCATCTAAAAAAAAGGGATACGTCCACATCCTAACCTGAATAGAAGACCTTCTTTGAAAATAGGGTCTGTGTAGCTGTACTCAAATTATGAGGAGGTCATTAAGAAAGACCTTAATGGGCTCGGCGCCTATGGCTCAACGGGCTAAGGTGCCAGCCACGTACACCTGAGCTGGCGGGTTCTTAATGGAACGACTGGTGTTCTTATGAAAAGAGGGAAGTTTAGGCACAGGGAGGGTGGAAGTCAGGGCTGCCACGAGCCCAGGAACATGAGGATCTGCAGAAAACACCATCAGCTGAAGAAAACTGAGGGGTACAGAAAGGATGTCGCCCCAGAGTCTTCACAGAGAGCATGGCCCTGCTGCTCTGAACCCCCATACCGAGAAGCTGCATTTCTGTGCTTCTAGCCACATGCTCTGTGGGACTGGGTCCCGGCACAGCTGTACACATGGCGTGAGGCCAGGCCCACGCTGGCCACACGGGGCCACGGTCCAACTTGCAGATTCTTATCACAGACCTCAACCGAGTGAGCCCTCAAATTACCTGGTGCCGTAAAACAGACAGTTCAACGGGGGCTTAGCGTAAGGCCTCGCTCAGGGTGCAAAGCAGCCGCCCCAGGTCCCGTGCAGACATGCTGGGGAGTACTGCCATCCTCAGTTCAAGTTTCTTCCGACTGTCACCCCAACCCACAGTCACACTTGTCTCCCTCGCATATGCTCCTTAAAGACGGGGACTCCGTGGCCCAGAAAGGCACTCTGGTTTATTCAGGAAATGGAGGCCGCCTGCTTCCTCTGTGTTGGCTGGACAGTGACCTGCGAGCACAGCCTTGCTGGCAATTGCCGAGCAAATTGCTGCCACTGTCATCTCTGCTGGTGTTCAAGACAGCAAGACGAGGGGCAGCCAGGGCTCCACTGGACCGTGACCTGCCCCTGGGTCCAGGATCCTGGCACAGGGCTTTGTCTTGATGGGAACTGGTTCATGAGGCCATGGAGGAAGACATGGAAGTTCCCACATTGCTGGTGTTCACGCCTTTTGGCAGCAAGACCTTTTACACCGATAGCTGACACTTACCCAGAGGCGTCAAGGACACGGAGCTGTAGCTTCCGGTTGTCCTCTGCATATTGTGACATGCAGGCTTCCCACCGGCTCGCACAAGACACACGATCCCTCTCCCCGCTCTGCCAGCAGGGCTCACCACCTCCAAACAGCCTGTGCACGTCACAGCCATGCAGACACACTGGCCATCCATCCCTCACGGCCATAGGACACAGACTCCATCACTGTGTGCAGACAATCCTGGCCACCAGCTTTCCTGCTCATCTTTGGCTCAGACTTCAGGGCAGATACCCTCCCAGGTGGGGACACAGACGGCCCGAGGTACCTGCCTCCTCTCCCAGCCTCCCGCTGTGTCCCTCCCCGAGGCACTCCCTTGTATGGGACCTGCACTAACATTGTCACTGAGGACTTTATTTTTCCTTTTCGTCAATGCTTTAACCAGAAGCACAACATAGCAGTGGGGCATGCTTTTGCCCTAAGTCAGTGGTTCCCAACCTGAGGGTCGCAACCACAGGAACTGCATCAAGGGGCTGTGGCATCAGAAGGTTGAGAACCACTGTCCTAAGTAGACAGACTCCAATAAAGTGTGATGGAATGGGGGACAGTGATGTCACCCTCTGTCCCGGCTGCCTTGGGGGGGGGGGCGTCCACACACAAGAGGGTGCACGGCAGGGCATGGGTGGTGTCTGTTCCATGGCCAGCTGTGCTCTAGCCCTCACTCCTGGGTTGAGAGGGTCTCCGGCCATGCCTCTTCTTCACATCCTAACGGCAAAGGAGAAGGTCATGACCCAGGCAGGCGGCCATCCCCTCCCAGAGGCACCTGGGTCTGTGCAGAGGCCTGGGCTGCAGGGGCTGGGCCCAGTGCTCTGCCCCCAGTGCCTAGGGGGCAGGGACCCAGGCAGGTGGGAAGAGCAGAGCTGGGCAGGGATGGGGGGCCTGTGTTGCTGGTGGCTGTCCTGTCCCCGGGAGTGGTGGCTGAGCCTGTGCAGTTGCTCCAAGGGCCTGGGGAGGCAGTGCCTGTGGAGAGGCCTCAGCCAGTTCTGAACACAGTCCCGGGGCACCAGCATGAGAGACCCCATGAAGCCCCACCCTCCTCACGGACCCTCTTCCAGCCACATGTCCCACTGGGTGCAATGGATCCAGCTCAGCCCTCAGTCCCGTGCCTCGGGGCTGGCCCAGGACACCAGAAGATGGATCACAGGGCACGCACGGAGGAGGGAGAGGCCTTCGGTGTCACAAAAGGACGCACAATCATACGAGGGACCGGCCGGCTTCTGAGAAATTCTTTCTGGGACTTCATGAGAAGAGCCGTGGGACAACGAGAAGTGCAGGCCGCTGCCAGCCACCTGCCCCCTCCCCAGCCAGACGGCATTCCAAACGCCGTGCTCCTGGGGGTTCACCAGGGATTTACGAAACTGCCAGATTAGTCTCAGTAACTTGTATTCTCGTATTTGCTGGACCAACGTTATGGGAGTGGGCAGCAAAACCAATACAGAAAACTGCCCTCTTATTGTCCAGGACCTGGTTCTTCCAAGCTTATTGGAGGGGCTAGAGGTTATTTCCCAGGGTCATGGGAGGGAGCCCCGGACCCTCTTTGCTCTGTGCCCTCTGTCCACTCCTACCTGACCGGCCCTCATCCTCAGACCACCCTCTATCCAAGGGCCATCTGGGGTGAGCCCTGCAGATGGGCACGGGGGGTGCAATATCATACCTTAAAATCTATGGACAGAACCCCCCCAAATCCTACTCCATCTAGAATACTGCATCTGAGTTTTACCTAAAACATCTGGGCTTTGACAGTCTTCGTGTTTCCTAGATATGATTTCCCCAAACCTCAGCCTTTGGGTGCCACCGCCATGATTTCTGCCCTTCTCACTGCCTGAGTTCCATATGTATTATTATTTCCTTACAGTGATTCAGACTTTTAGCTACTCAAATACACAAGTCTCTGCCAAAGCAAGGGCTTTCATCTTACAAGGAAGAACCAGTTAGTCTTCATGCTACTTGCTAAAATATATATGTCCCATCAAGTGAAGATGTGGCCACTCAGCATCACCTCTGGGCCCCAAGGGGACAGATGCTCGCCTGGAGAGATGCTGAGTCCTCACAGACAGGTCCGGGAGTCAGCCTTGCCTGGGGGCTGGACGGGGCAGGGTGAGACCAGTTGCTAGGCCGGTGCTGCCACCTTCCGGGTACAGGGCACAGGGGAGTTGGTGGGGTGTGGGCTTCTTCCCTCCCACCCTGCGCATTTTATTGAAAAGGGAGATAAAACTTAAGCACCCAAGGCCACATTTACCAAGGTCAGGGTGAATCCAGAAGGGCTACCTGGAAGAAATGGGCTTTGCCCTCAGCTTTGAAGGATAACATGAGCCGGGGGAGGTGCCGACGGGAAGAAGCTGTGTTTCCAGGGTATGAGTGGGAAAAAACACACAGACAGGCACGCAGTGGGTGGACCCTGCTTGGGAAGCGGGAATAAGAGAGGACACCCCAGGGCATTTCCAGCCCAGGCCAAGCCTCAGGGTATGCTCGGCACTGGCCCAGCAGGGCCCAGCAACAGCACCATCAATCTGCCCATGTCCCTCCCACAGCGAGTGTGGCCATGGCCCGGCTTGCATGCCAAGCCTGGAGAAATTTATAGCTCTATTTAGTTCCCGCACGTCTCACATCACGGCAAGTAATTTATTGAGTACTTCAACTTGAAGACAACAATAGAAAAATTAATCCCAATAGCAAATGATGAACTCTTCAAGGGGATCAGATGCCTCATTTCCAAGGCTCTGAGCACTAGGCTTTGGCTGGGAAAGTGATTCATCACTTTCTACCCAGGACAACGTGGGCAGAGGCTGACCAGGCATGCCTTGGGGCGCCGTGGGCTGCCTCCAGGGATTACTGCTGGGCAAACATTACATCCACGGCCCAAAGGGTCTCCAATGCCCGGGTGGCCAGAGAGTGGACACTGCCTGGGGTACTGGCCAAGCAAGGAGGCCAGCCTAGTGCCGAGGATGGGAGTGTTTCTCCCTTACACACAGCTCAGAAGGGATGGAGAATCTGGGGCCCACCTGACTCTAAGCTGGACCCGGTTCCAATACCCTGTGGCAGGCAGCTCATAGCCACGGCAGCTTCCGCAGCAGATGTTTACTCCTCACAGTTACGGAGGCTGGAAGGTCAAGACCAAGACGACTCAGGGCTGGGTCCTTCCCAGGCATCGCTCCTTGGCTTGCAGACAGCCACCTTCTACCTGGGTCCTCACACGGTCTTCCCTCTGCCCCATCAGTGTCCTAAACTCTTCTTATGAAACCCCCAAGCTATGGGATTAGGGACCACCCAAAGGCCCCCATCTGACCATAATCACGTCCTTAAAGACCCTGTCTCCAAATGCAGTCATATTCTGCAGCATGGGGGTTAGGATTTGGGAGGGACACAGTCTCCAGCAGCTCCCTTGCTTGTCTTCACGGCTTGTCCATGCTCTTCTTCTGACAGGTCAGTTACTAGAACACTCACCCATGTGACCTGTGACAGTGGGGCAGGACCCTGGCACCCAGCCCTTTGTGATCTTCAGAAGGACATGTCCCCTCTCCAGGGGAATATGTGGCTGAACCAGGCAATCTCAGAGGTGGTGGCTTCTGCTCTGCCACTCACCCTGGTTCTCTGGGTGACACATGATATTTATTGGTACTAGTTAACATAAGCTAAAACAAATACCCCCTAAGGAATAAGATCTCAGTTACACCAGAGGTTATTTCCCACCCAGGTGTGGTCACTTCTGGGGAAGCAATTGAGGGTCCCAGGAATGTGCCACAGAAGAAGCAGCTGCAGCCTGGTGGGCAGCAAGGTGGGGGTGGCAGGGAATAGGTAAAGTCATGGAGGAGAACTTGAGGCAGCCGAGGATCACTGACTCGCTGGCTACAGGAAGCTACCAGTGTGGGTGACAACTTTGAAGTGGCTTCTCGTTTGGGGGGATGCAGATAGTATGAGCAGCCTGCGCTGGTCCCCGGAGGGCTCCTGAGTCCACGGGTGCCTCTGTGAGTTACACGGGAGGAAAGAAACTGTGTCTGCAGTCCCCACCACCATGAGAAGTCACACACAGGGCTGAGTTTGAACCTGCCACCTCGGGCATATGAGGCCGGTGCCCTACTCCTTTGAGCCACAGGGGCTACCCACGTGTATGCATTTTCCCTAATGCAGAACCATATGTTTTAACATCGTGGAGGTCAGAAAAGTTGTGCCTATCAAAGGTAATGAGTTGGACACAGGAAATTTAAACAATGAGTCATGATCAGGGACCTCATTAGACCCAAGCACCTGACACAGGGGTGGGGACATAGGGACGGAGTTGTCTGGAGAAGGTCATTAGGGGAAAAGCCAGCATCAGAGCCTGGAGTGGCTCATCAGCAGCACCTATGGGCCTGGAAACCTTGGCTTGAGAATTGGAGAGAGCCATTTATTTTGCAAATCTGGCTACCATGTCCCCAGTACAGGGATGTTTGAAATGTTTAAAATGTTAAGTTCTTTTGGCAAAGGAAAAAAACTGACTGAGAAACCAGACACTAAAATTCTAGATTTCTATCTTGAAAGCTTTAAAATTTCAGGCAAGAAACTCAGGCTCTCTGAGCTTCAGCTGCCTCCACTTGTCAGGAACCAGAGAATCCTCAAGGAAGAGTACAGTACAGTACCCCTAAAGCCATGAAGCACTGCACAAGAAAGGGCACCTGCTCAGAACAATGCAATGAAGCTGAAAACCAGGTCTGTCCACCTTATGTGCCCACGGATCCCAGACCTACCTGGTGGCAGGAAGATGTGTTCAATACTAGCTTCTGGCCAGCTTCTGGTACATCTGATCACTAGGTTTGGACAGGTATTCAGTGCCTTCATAAACCAGGCAGACCTAGGAATTGTAAAGCCATTGGTGAAGTGCATCTCAGGCAGCCTGTGAATGCATCGACTAGAGGGCTTAGGTCCTTCCAAAGCCGTGACTCTCAACCTTGGTTCCACAGTGAAGCATCCAGGGCATTTTCAGAATCCTGATTGCACACCCAAGGTATCAGTCTCCTGGGAAGGGGGTTCCCAGCAAAAGCAGCTATTGACACTTTCCAGGTGATTCCAAGGTGCAGCCAAGTGGAGAAGCACTGGCCAAGAAGCCTGTCCTTGTCCTGTTCATCTCACTTGAACCAGGTAACTAGATTTCCCCTGGTCTTGGAAGTGGAGACTCCATTTCCCCACTGCCAGGCTGGAAGAAAACAAACCAAAGGGAGGAAAAAGCTCTCCCTCTAATCAGAACATCTGAAATTGAGTTCTGAGTTTTCTCTTCCTTAGAATTCTCAGCAAGTAAGTAGAGCAGACCTTGAGCTAGTAAATTAAATAGCTCCTTTTTTTTTTTTTTCCTTTAAGACAGAGTCTCACTCTATTGCTCTGGGAAGAGTGCTGTGCTGTCATAGCTCACAGCAACCTCAAACTCCTGGGCTTAAGTGATGCACCAGTCTCTGAATACTGCTCCCAATCCCCACAGGAGTCTCACAATGGGGATTCTCCCACACAGACTAGGCACACCCCAAAATGGCAATTCTATGGACAAACCAATGTCCTTAGGCTGGGCCTTAAAAGTACTCAATTCCCCTTTCTCTCCTTCTACATCCACTAGTGGTCTTGAGAAGTTTGGAGATCGCAACTAGCATACTATACAAAGTTCTATGAAAAAACAAATAAGAACTATCCTATGCGGCAGCGCGTGTGGCTCAGTGGGTAGGGCGCCGGCCCCATATACTGAGGGTGGTGGGTTCAAACCTGGCCCCGGTCAAACTGCAACAAAAATAAATAAATAAATAAATTTCTCGGGAGGCTGAGGCAAGAGAATCGTCTAAGTCCAGGAGTTGGAGGTTGCTGTGAGCTGTGTGACGCCACAGCACTCTACCGAGGGCAATAAAGTAAGACTCTGTCTCTATTAAAAAAAAAAAAAAAAGAAAAAGAACTATCCCCTGGCTAAAGAAAAAGAAGAAAGAACTGTCCCCAGGCTGTCTTTTAAACTTAGAGAAATAACAGGAAAACATTCCACCTGGGTTTCCTCCTGTTGACTGAGGCCTCATCATATCACAGCGCAAACAATGCCAAAGGCCACAGTCCTACTCAGGAAAAGTCTGGCTTTACGGTG
The DNA here is from genome assembly GCA_963573935.1 of Arctocebus calabarensis. Classification (NCBI taxonomy): domain Eukaryota; kingdom Metazoa; phylum Chordata; class Mammalia; order Primates; family Lorisidae; genus Arctocebus; species Arctocebus calabarensis. The sequence continues at coordinate 908 of CAUYON010101180.1, read as the reverse complement.
CTATTTTTATACTGGGGTCAATAATAAATGATTGATAAAAATGAGATATCAGGCAGGCACGAGGATAATTTGAAGTCAGGAGTTCAAGGCTACGGTGAGCTATGATCATACCACTGCAACACTCCAGCCTGGGTGACAAAGCAAGATCTTGTCTCAAAAAAAAAAAAAAAAAAATTTACAAAAAGAATTAAGGTGTGCGGGGGGTGGGGGGGGGGAGTGGGGGAAAGGGGCCGTGGTGGCTCACTGGGAGGCCAAGGCAGGTGGATAGTTTGAGCTCACAAGTTCAAGCCCAGCCTGAGGAAAAAGAGAGACCTGTCTACTAAAAATAGAAAAACTGAAGCAGGAAGATCTCTTGCGCCCAAGAGTTGGAGGTTGCTGTGAGCTATGACACCACTCTATCAGGGTGACAGCTTGAGACTCTGTCTCAAAAAAAAAAAAAAAAAAAAAATTGATGTGAGATATTGAATCCTGCCTGCTGATGTCCTTGGATGTTTAAAAGGTTTCTTATGAAGGGCAAGACTGAAATGGATAGGACCTTAAGGAGGTAGTCTAGGTAAAATGAGGAGGGACTTGGGCAGGACCCTACCACAGCTTAGTGAGCCTCCTCGGAGATAACAATACCCTGTGAATGGAGGGTCCAAGTGCAGGGTGAAGAGAGGGCCTGGCACGGATATCTTAGGAGACAGTCTTTGAGCTGAGTTTCCTTCAAACCTTACATATATGTGACTGGGGGTTGAACCCTAAACTGGTATTACAACTGCAACTTCTCTATTGCCTCTTTAAGAATAAGGACTCTGGGCTCAGCGCCTGTGGCTCAACAGGCTAAGGCACCAGCCACATACACCTGAGCTGGAGGGTTCAAATCCAGCCCGGCCCGCCAAACAACAATGACGGCTGCAACCAAAAAA